>JAPMAG010001362.1:0-11683 GCA_036584685.1 Rhyacophila sp. Rhy_31_5
GGATCCTGGTGAACAACTCCGTACGCGATGAATGCATAAGCGGGCACTCCCACAAGACATGCTCAGCAGTCTGGTAGTTGTGACTGCATTTACAGTTTGGCCTATCTACTAGCCTTGCCGTGACCAGTCAGAAATTGACTGGTATAATGAGTGGATGTGTGTCTTTTCACCTCGTACCTCCATTTTACATCCGGGAAGGACAGATGCGTTTGTCGTCCAGAGCGGCTGGGTGCAGTTTAACCATCCTCCTTACAGTCCAGACCTAGTACCGAGTATTTTCCATTTGTTTCTCGACCTTAAGTCATTTATTGCTGGTCAGCAGTTCAACGATGACGATGAGGTTAGGAAGAATGCTATTACTACGTGGTTTGCACCACAAGCGGGAACCTTCTATGACAGGAGTGTACAAAAACTTGTGCCCCTCTATGAAAAACGCCTGAAAAATAGTGGAAATTACGTTGAAAAATATTTTAAGACTTATACTTGATAATGCAATAAAAAATGTTTGTATACGCTTTGTGTTTGCTCAATAGCCAAACGGAACTTACATTCTGAAGAGCCCCGTATAATAGCCGTACAATTGAATTTTGTATATTGTAATAACCCAACATAGTGAATGTCTTGAGGGCGAGGAGACTCAGATGGGCGGGTCATGTTGTAGGGTGCGACGAATCTAGAACTCTTAAGAAAATGTTTGAAGGAACTCCAGCATGCACTCGACCCATCGGCCGCCCCAGAATGAGATAGGCGGATAACGTAACCGGATACGCAAAAATGTTGAGCGTGGATGACTGGAGAGAGATAGCTAGAGACAGAGAGGCCTGGAGGGAGGTCGTGCAGTCGGCCGTGGACCTGAATGGATCGTAGCGCCAAATTATAATAATAATCTGTTTTGTTTGAAAGAAATATGTGTTTCACAAATAAACACATACAAACTCTATGAAATTTCACATAATAATTCACAGTGTCGTTAAGGGTGACCCAATGACGGAAATTTTTGGTACTTGTTACTTGTTATGACATGGAAGCCCCCTTAACTATCGGATTTTGCTTTTGGTATACCTTGGTATTGGGTACTTGGGTCTGTATTATGGTCCCGTCGTGTTGCCAGGCCTGCAATGAATTGCGAATTTTCGAACAATTGTAATACAAACACCTACGTTTTGTAGTCATTTATTCAAATAATAACAAAGTCTTTATACATATTTCTATAAATACATTTCAAAACTTCTTTCTAAAGTATTTAAATATGTATTTTTTGAATGTGTAAAACTATATTAATAATTTTAATATTTTTTGCCAGTTCAGTTGGCAACTGTGATTATTTCATTGGCATATGCACTTCACGCTCGCAACTACTTGTTATTGTACTTACGGTACTTAAGGTTTAATTTTACGAGTAATAGTTGTAAATTGTATATTCAATCGTTTAGGTATATGTCTCGGATACAAATTTTAAGCTGATTTTTCAACTAATCCTCAAACAGTCACAGACCACAGTCCACTGGGCTAACGTGAATACTTTTGGGTCGAATTTAGTTATCTTTGGACGGAGGAAAACTTAAAGAGTTATTTTTTGATAACATATACATACAATATTTGAGAATAAAATATCGATTGGAAAACATAAGATTTTACTTGTGAAAAAAATAACATGGAAATCAACTACACTGGATTCTCTTTTTACACGATGGATATATTTCACGCAATACCATGTAAAAATCCTGTAAAAAAAGGTTTCTTAAATAAAAAATAATAGTGGATAGGTTTTCTTGTATAAAAATCAATGGATATCAAAAAATAAAATTCATTGTTGTTCATTGTATTTTAGTTTTACCAAAATTACTTTTAAAAAGTTGTCATAAGGAGTATTCAATATCAGAAAATAGACGAACCCGTTTACGCACATTTGGTACGGTATCGCTTTCATCACTTGAGATATCCAAAACCTCTGCAAGGTTTCTGTTTGAATTTTTGGGTTTACTGGATTTAAACAAGAATTCTGTTATCAAAAATTCGAAACCGTGTAACAAACCTTGTAAAAAGAGATGTCAGTGTAAATGAATTGTACATGTATAATTCAATGCGTATATATTTATTTGCATTATAATAAAATTTGTTGGTTAGTAGTGACTGGCCGTTTGTAAAAAATGACGGCTCTAGTTTTTACCACAATGTTTCGTATTACCACAATACGACTCCGACAGGTAACGTCGTGACAATCCTTACAAGATTTAAACGAGAATGTCTTAATCTCTTTGTTTTGCTAACATAATATTAAAATATATTAATTAAGCTGGTATGCTGATATATATACGAGTATGAAGTGACCGTGCACTAATAGATCAGATATTTTTTGGAAAAATAACAACAGCTGTATTTTTATGAACAATTTTGTTTGCCAAGGTAATAGTGTTTGTTCAAACATAATTATGTTTATCTTGAGGCTCAGGAAATATATCCGGAATCTGTGCAAAATATAAAATTAAATTAAACTTTCAAATATTAATATATAATAGTTTCTTCCGTATTGTAAGCCTTGAGGTCTCTATTAATTTCATTTGTTATTCGGAAACCCTTGTTAAACAATCTAAAAAATGTAAAAAATTTAATGTTTGGACTAGATCCCCGTACGAAATGTCTTATTTAGTTTAAATTTATTTGAAATACTCAATTGTCATTGGTATTAAATAAATTAGAATATACATTTAATACTACAGTATCGAGGGCTTTGGGGGTCATAAGGGCGAATCTACAAAAATGACTGTTTTTAGGTAAAAAATATTTTATTTGTGACAGAAAGATGAAACTAATACGATAAGTGGTTACACAGATAAATCTAGTTGAAACTATAAATAAAATGAAATGTTTAAAGACAGAAGTATGAGATTAATTATTATTCGAAAACGGTTTTATTCTATATGTCAAAACTGTGTTTTCGTAGTTTCGCCCTTATGGCTCTAAGCCTTGGTATAATCCCGATAGTATGTAGTGCCAAGAGACCTCAGGTTAATAACGAACTATACAGATTTTCAAAAAACGGGATTGTGAGTAATCGGGGGAAAAATAAGTTGAATCAAGAAAATTTTTAGTAAACGAGATTTAAAAAAAAAATATTTATAATAAGACATGAATCGTCCCCATTGGTTTTTAGAAAATGTAAACAAACCGAATGCACAGAAGTTTTGTGTCCGAGAATCAAGGAGTTCATATACGACTAGATGGAATTCTTTATCCAAAACTTACGAATTACAAGATGTTTGGGTAGCCTTGAGAAGAACAATCATTACAAATAAACGAGAGGACTGATTATTTTACCCAGACGGGCAGTTTTTTTACGAATAAACGGGATACGAATCATTGGGGTTGTACTATATTTAAAGAAGGCAATTGTTGAATTCTCAAGACCAGTGTGGCAACTTTATTATGCAACCGAATAAAACAGATAATAAAATAATTAGTACAAGCAACAACATCCATCTCAGAAAAAAAACTGAAATGCTTGATACATTGAACTCATATCGCGATTTTTAGACTCTCACGTTTAATGGGGTTTTTATAATCGTTGTTTTTTAAAATAATTTTAGTCGTTTTACAATCGGAGGATACAGGTTTTGAGGACCCATCACTGACCCGCCAGTACACGCAACCACGATTATGCGCAGTCGCCTTCCTGAAACTTTCAGAAATAAAATGTTTTTTCTTCACATATGATTTTCAACCTGTCCGTAACGGAGCCGCATGGGACAGTATCACCATGCACCTGAGTGCAGAAACTTAGTGAAATAGAAAAAAATGATAAACAGTTATCTTGCCAGTGTGCCGACGACTCATTCGACTTGGCCGTCTACGCTCGAAGATGATTATTCAGTTTGGGAGACTACGCTAATAGCTCACCATAAAACGCTGCAAACCTTGAAAAATCATTCAAATTGGTCCTGGTAGATACCATGTCCACATGGCCTATTGGACCCGTGTGAGGATGGATTTTGATAAATGACTCAGTACGAGATGAAATCATCAGCGGATACTCCCATAAAACGTGTTCAGCCGTCTCTTGGTCATGTATGCATCTGCAGCCTGGAATCATAGGTTTAGGAAAGTTTAGTGAACCAAATCAAAATTATTACTATTTTTCAAATTAAGATTAAAAACATTTTTTTTTCAAATTATGTGAACGCATGCGGCAGGCATAATGTCATAACCCGGTAAATTTGAATCTTTAACCATAAATGAAGCTTTATAACATTTCTTTTAAAAATATATTGATTGTTTCTTTGTCACGACTTATGTAGTTTTAATGATCATATTATAGTTATATATTTGCGTTTTCATATTTAAAATCGTGCAATATATTTTTTTTTCTTACAAACTGCGTTTTTTGTTATGCGAGTTAACTCGCTTCTGGCATTTAATCGGTTAAATATGCTAAATGTTCAAAGCTAAGAAAAAGACATCAACGCTCATAAGTCGAAACCCGATTAAATTTATTCAAAATATATTTCGGCTTGAAGTGTGCTTGAAATGCTAATGTCAATTATTTTTATATCCTGTTATATATTTCTCAGTTATATTATATATCAAGCTGGCTATATACGCCCACTTAGCAAGTCTAAAAATTATCGATTGTACTGCCTAGTGACAGGTGCGAAAAGAACCGAGTTTTTCACGAATGTAATTGATATACATTTTTGACTTTTAACAAAACCTTTCGCTTTTGTTCGGACGTAGGACCTTAAAACACATAATAGGTAAGTTTGGCTTAACCTTGCCAAACAGTTTAACAATAAAACTACGTTATATTATGTTCTTACTAAAAGTTATAATTTATTACACAGTGGCATGATGTCGAAAATTATCAGAAAAAAGTCGTAGTCTATTATTTTTTACAAAAAAAATCGTCAAAGAGAAGTAAATTGAAAGGATTGACAATACGAGTAAAATTTCTGTACCGCCTGTCAAACAAGTGAATATTTGGATTTATAGCTGTTTTTATAGCTTCAACATACTAAAAAAGATAAAGCGAAATATTAAATACAAATTTCATTAATCATTAAACGCGTTTGTACTACATTTAGGTGTTACCGTCCACTATTGCTTGATTGAAAGTGTTGCCCAAATAAAAATAAAATAACTGATACACTCGTACAAACTCGTCAGATGTTTAAATTTTGGTTTATTATTCATGCATAAATAATAAATAAATTAAAACATTATTATTAATATTATAATATCTAGGAAATCATATATTTAATGGAAGTTTATAATTTCTTTTATATTGGTGTATACTCATACTACAGGCATGTCCAACATAGCCTATCCACGAGTAAGTTTTTAATAAAAATATATATTTTAAGTAATTCAGAATGAGTTTTTTAAATTAAGGTTGCACAATTGTATAAAAGATTTTCATTCATCAAGTTTTAAATTTTGAATTTTATTAAATGTTTACGATACTATTGTTGTATAATATTTATTTGATGCATAACCTATACATATATACGAGTATTTTATTGCTTGGTGCTTGACGTACATATACGTCTATACTTCTTAAAAGTGAGTTTTGAGCAGACGCATATGCGCATACATATTCTTGGGTAGGTTAAAGTAGGTAGTCATCTTCTATCCCATATTATCAAAACTAGTATTAATCTACGATAGGGGTAGGCCATAAACCACGTAACGTGCTGAGTTCCGGCAAATACAGAGAGCTCAAAAATAATGCTGATTTAAACTAGCGCTTAACATATTTACATTTCGAAAATTATTATTTATCATAAAAAGAATTGGACAAATAAAATATATCAATCACCTTTTTGCTAAACTGAAATGGACGTTACTGGTAAAAAAAGAATGTTAGAATAAGCGGTCTAAATCAAAATTTGATACGCCTTATTCAATTATAAATAATATTTTAGATTTGATAAATGAATGTTTGTATATAATAACAATGGTTATTTATTGAAAAGCCTTCGTTAATGGCACGTAGTAATACGAATAATTTATCTACTTTATCGCGTGTTACTGAGAATATCGTTTCCGACATTTTAGATAGCTGGATATCTATGCATTATCCATTAGTAATCAGCTGTTTTCATAATAAATAATTGTAAATATCGAAGAAAATTTCCTTATGGCAAACACTTACAATAATATGAATCAATTTTACTTAACAGCTTTTTACTTTGTAAATTATAAATATATTAACGTTTGGTCTGATAAAAATACACGTAGAAAGAATCATATACATCGCAGAATTGCAAAGTCGGATTTTTTTATTAAACTTTATGGTATTGCTTTAGCAGTATGTCTAGTATTGAAATAATTATAGTAATCTCTACAAACATAGATAGTTTTCTATATATTGGGAAAACCAAGTTGTACATTACATTATTAAGGTAAACCTAATTGTTTTTCCCTCATATATAGTTATTAAATTCATATACTAACCCAATTACATACATATATTCACAAAACATATTTAAAAATCATATCAGATTAAGATTGTTACGATATTTCATAACAATAATTACCCGTAATGAAAAATGTCGTAGTCACAATTGTGTTTTTGTAAAGTATTAATATAATGACTTCCCACTGTGGATTGTCTACTAATAGAATTAATTTGATTAATCAACAAAATCGTTCTTTTATATTTATTCTCATTTGACATTGTAGCCCATAGGAGATCAGTAGACAGCATAATTGCTTGTCAATTCATAAGTCACGAATCTGATTCCTGTAGTTGGAAAAAAAAGATGATTTATCATATCGACCCAATCCCGGCAGAAAATCGTAAGCGTAAAAAATTCATTTTACAGAAGGAATCTAAGGTTACACGGTTATTTTAACCTGTTCAGGAGTATGGACGCACATATGCATCCGATCTAATTTCGCTTGAAGAAGTATTGACGTGTATGTATATCAAGCATCAAGCAATAAAATACTTATTTATGTATCAAATAAATATTGTAAAACAAGAGTATGCCATACATTTATTAAAATTCAAAATATAAAGCTAAATTTATGAAAAAACTTTCACTCAGTTGTGCAACAGTAATTTAAAAAACTCACTCTTCAAGAGGTTATTAAAAAAAATGAAAATTAAAAAAGCGTGTATACTATTTTGTAACTTGATACACGGTTTGATGAAAACGAAATATCTATTTTGAACGGATTCGATAACAAAAATGGAAATCGTCCGATTGCCGCTTACGATCTTCTACTGGGAATAGGTGGATATGTATTTGAATCAAAAACATAAATCAAATTGGCTGAGTTATTACATATTAAAAAAATTGTTTAGCATTCATCACGTTGTAAAAATCCATTCCAAAGTACATTTTGGATCGGGTGTAATATTTATTTGTAAAAAAACTGTAGAATTATAGAAACATTACTTTGGTATATAAAAGTTTCGTACGTACGTAGTAAAAATTTCAGTATAACTAACAAATATACATATATATTTAGCACACTTATATTGTTTATATTGTTATAATAGAATATGCATGATCCGGAATAACGAAATTTTAATAAAACTTGCTATAATGAGATTTAGCTTGTATATTTATCAACAAAATCTACTCTCAAACGGAACAATTGAAATCTTAGCAAGATATGAAAAATGTCAGGAAGAAAAAATATACGGCAATCTCGTAAAACATTAGCTTTAAAGGTTAAAATAAATTTGAATAATATGCAACACAAATTTGATATTTATAATGTATGGCAATATAAATAAATAATATTTTTATTCAGTTCTAATTATATTTTATTCTGTTTTTTTATATATACCATCCTTTTGTTTTTGCTTTTGCCTATTTTCGTATATTCGCCTTAAGCGTCTAAAACGAAAGTAATCGGAGTTAAGACATTTAAATTCTAGGACACGACCGATTAAGTTTTAGTATTCAAATCTCGATTCGATGAATTTTTCACAATACAAAATTGTTTACATACCAATGCAGCAATAAAACATTCAATTTTGATTTCATATTTTATTTTGATATTCCGACTACATACAGTTTGCTACTTGGCTTGCAAGACCGTTTGCCAATATTCAAATGACCCAAAAATAGAGGTCAAGATTTTGAGGCGCCAATGTTGAGACCTGAAAGTTTTTTTGTTTGATTAATTATTTACAGAAAACAAGGTTCAAAGACATTGCTTTTTTTTAATACGTGTCTTCTTCTAGACAGATAGATCGTTTTTTTATGATAATATAAAGATGCAAGTAACAAAAAAGGCTTAGTTTAAATGTAAAAGTAATCAGAGTTACGTTTGTATTTGAATTGAAAGATTCTATTACAAGAGGGGGAAAGTAAATGCACAAGTTCAGTTTATGTCGCCATTATCTACAAAAATAACGTAATCATTCACAAGGCGTCAGAGTTCTAACTTTTCCCATAGCTAATGTTAGAAGTACGCGTTAAAAAAGTAGAAGATACCCAAGCCATAATTTTTTTCTAATATGTAAGTACTTCACTAGAAATATACATATAATCGCCATAATATACGAGTATAACAAGAAAGTGTTTACTTGTATGAATTTATATATTATGTTTGGTATAATACATAAAAATGTATGAATATTAAAACAAATTACTGAATTCAACAATAGTTCCATTACCGAGCAAAAGAAGTAAGACGTAAAAAAATATGACGTATTTTTTTTCCATAAATTAACATTTGTCATAAAAGTATTTTTGCCAGCCCTGCACTTGTGATACTTTTTGGCGATCATTGGAAGCATAAATATTGAAAATACACATCAGATATAATGTCATTATGTTACATTGTGTAAGAAAAATAACCTCAAAGTTGAGCGAGTAGACTCGCGCTTTTTCTAAGGAGAAAGTTTTGGTCATTGGAAATATAGGGGTCGTCTATAAACTACGTAACGATCTTGACGGGAAGGGTAAGTTATTTTTTATTGTTACGTAACTCTACTCCCTCTCAAAATGTGGACAGAAGAAGGTTGTAAATAACACTCTTATTTCATATGGAATGTTGCTTAATAAATCTTCGAAAGGAAGGAGGGGGGAGGGAGCTAAATATCTACATAGTGTTATATAAGAGGGGAGGGTAAAACACGTAAGAAAAAACGTTACGTGGGTTATGGATGACTCCTAAAAGCAAGTTAACTCGCATCAGGCCAACAACTAGATAAAATTTCAAGTATATTACAGTTAGAACACTACATAGCTTGAACAATGCCTTGATTAATTAAGTATTTTATTTGCCAATTTGATAGTTATTTCAATATTGAAAATCACTAGTACAACGATAGTCCATTCGATTAAGTGCGCTTCGTCTATATCAGGGTTTTCCAAACTTTACCTGTGATGGAACACTTTGTAAATCCTGAAATTTTGACGGAACACTTTGTTTTGTAGGGTAGTTATATACGAGTTTAATTCGAGATACAATGTAACGAATTGTTTTAAACAGTGTTATTATATTCACTGAATCGTTATTTTTTTAGATGTAAGAGAGGGTGTGGCCCTCTGCCCAACCCCCAATGTCTAAAAAAGCATTAATCTGGCAAATACGTTTTTCTTATATTCGTTATAGGATATAAAATAATTCTAGGTTTTCGCGGAACACCTATCAATTTTCCATGGAACACCAGTGTTCCACGGAACATAGTTTAGGAAACCTTGGTCTATTTGAACAAATTCTCCAGAATTTTGGGTAGGGAGGGCTTGGTGTCATCTGTGCGTTTTATTTTTTTACTATTGAGTCGTCTTCCTTAACGATTTATGATAATATTTACATTATTGATTCATTTACATAATATATACGTCAAAGAAGTATTTTCATTTAATCCTACTGATTAGATTTAATTTTTCACGTAATGAAATCAATGTAAGATAATTTTTCTTCCAAATGTGCGAAAGTTTTGTGACTAATTACTGTGTGCAAACATTTTGAATATATTCCTACGTCGAGTTTCAAAATACTCTCCGACACTAAATATTATTTTTCGCCGGACTTTAATTTATGAAACTAGAAATCACGATTCAATTTGCATAAGATATAAAAATGTAGCACTCGCATACAAATCCAATGATTAATATCGATATACAATCAATAATCATAGATATAACTTCGTAAAATATCAACAGATGTCTTGTAGCGCGAACATTAGTGTATTTTTTGTATCATAGCAAATGGGGGCGATGTATCGTCGATGGCAGAATGCACGTTACTTATATTATGATACGCCCATTAATAAACGTAATTATGGTATCATTTATTTAATTTTTGTTTAAGTATAGCTTTAATTTATATAAGGGGTATAAGGATATTTTCAAAGTTTCTATCAACCGAACACATTATACTATTAATAGGTTTTAAAAATCGTATATCAGAGAAGCATCTTTCTTTAGTGTTTCTATTAAACAAAGTGTGTCATCCGAATTTATTATATTTTTTTATATATACTAAAATACTAAAACCAAATACTTAAATAATAAATAATGTATTTTGGTTGAGAGTTGCACAAAAATAGTTTATAATGTAGCTCACTGCATTACGTGTTAGATGTTTATTACTATTAATTAAATACATTATTCGTAAAGTTTTCCTTATTTAAATAACGATTCTAAAAAACGATAAGTATAAACTAAAAATTAATAAATGTACGTTTCTAGATTTTATACACAATAAAAACAATTTTAGACATACCAAATGGTTTCATTTAAACGTTAAAATGGCGTTTTAAAATTTTTAAGTTATTGTATTTTCACAAAGTGTTGGTGGTAGAGAAAATTAATTATAATATCGACCCTGTTTAGGTAAAAAGGCTCAACTCTTAGTTTTTTGAAAAGTGATTTTATTTGAGAATCACAATGGACACGACTAAATACACATTCTGTCAAAACGAATGAAGCCAAAAATGCCAAATTGTTATCAAAATTCAGTTTTAGATTTTGAAAAAAAGACGACATACTAAGTTTGTATGGAAAGAAAACAAGCATTGCCCCTCAATTTCAATGATTTTCTTTTAATAACTTTTTAAATTATCAGACCAGGAAAATAAAACACCGATTTATTGGTCATCATGCACTTGAAGTTTGTGTTAATCTGACTAAAAATCATTATATGTATAAAAAAAAGGTTTTCGTGCCTCCTGTGAAGATTTTTCGGTGAGGGTTAATCCCTTTTAACAAAACACTGTCGAATGGTATAGTTGTATGTACACTGTACGATGCAAATTATGACTGTCAATAAGATCGACGTGTAATACCACATTTTACTTTAGGGGTTGACCATAAACGACGTAATGGTCACGTATAGGAGAAAAAGGTGACCACTAATGTCTACATGGCATTATAAGGAGGTGGGTTAATTTTTATTTATATGTAAGACTTTTTTATTTGACAATTAAATTTCTATTTAATGTGGAAAGTTATGTTACCATTGAGAGGAGGGGGGGGGTCATGGTGAATGTCTACACGGTGTTACGAGTACATGGAGGGAGGACGGCGGGGTTGATGGACGACCTTTATTAATTATTGTGTTGTTTTGAAAATATTATAGATTTATATACTACCAATGCGGTCAAGAATTAAAAAAATCATTTAAATTGTAATAGTTTTAATATTATAAACATTCAATATGATGGTGAATAGTACTACAATATTTAAAAAACGTACTTACGTTCTGTGCTTTTTGT
>JAPMAG010001367.1:0-12568 GCA_036584685.1 Rhyacophila sp. Rhy_31_5
ACCCGGGATCCCCGCATGATAGACGTACGCGCTACCAACTAGCCTAACGAGGACGTTATACTAAGTTACGCTGTTAATGTATAAGAATTTTGTTTACGTATGGAGTTTTCTTTCAAATAAGTCAGTAAAATATAATAATGTAGTTCTTTTAACAGAAAATATTTCTCTTTAGATGGTTTAGTATTAAACGATTTCAACAATATTTAATTGAGCATTTGTGTTTTAGAATAGGGTTCAATTATTTAAATTCATACTTTTACTTTATAATATATAAAGGTTAGGTGCATGCAATTAATAAGTGTGATTTAATTTGATAGAGTGTGGTGTAGAAAGTTACTAACTCACACGTAGGTATTACAATTTATTTGATTTTTAGCCAATTTATTAACCATTTTATACTTACTCATTCCATTTTTTTTTTGAAAAATCTATACGTACCTAAAAAGTAATATTGGTAAGTAATATGTAAGAATCTTTCAACTGCGATTATTACAAAACTGTCTCATTATGGGTTACCAATTTTTTTACACCACACCCGAGATGGAAAATACTGAATCTTATAGTGCAAAGATTTTTGTTTATTACGATTAATATTTGTTAATTATCAGCCCAACTATTTGAAGTTCGTGGTATGGAATTAAATAAGACATAAATAAACATTAATTGCGAGAAGTTATGGGACTTGCTAGATGGATGCACTATCCAATAGCTTAACGAGGGCAAAAATTAAATTTCATAACATATTGACCGTGTTTAGGTTAAAAAGAGTAACCCTCACAGAAAAAAATTTACAGGAGGCACATAAAACGTGTTTTAATGATTTTTAGTCAATGTCACATTAACACAAACTTGAAGTGCGTGATGACCAATAAATGTGTGTATTATTTTCTTGATCTCATAATTACGAAAGTTATTAGAGAAAAATAATTAAAACAAACGTTTAGTATTTTTTTTCTTTCCATACAAGTTTAGTAGGTTGTTCTTTTTTCAAAATCTAAAGCTGAATTTCGATAATAATTCGGATTTTAAACTTAATTCCTTTCGACAGAACGTGTATTTAGTTATGTACATTGTGATTATCAAATAAAAGCACTTTTCAAAATACCTAAGATTATGCCCTTTTATCTAAACAAGGTCGATATTAAAGTTCAATAACTCAAACTCGTACCAAACCGTATGTGTGAATGAGCGTAGCTTATAAACAATAGAGTCTCTAAAATATTTTACGTATGTATAGTGAAAAATGTGAAAATTAAAAATTATATGCGTGGATTAACTCAGCTAATTGTAAGACAATATTTTTATTAAATGTCATCTCAATTCTATTGTAATAAGCATATCGTAGAATGTACCAAAATAATATAGTATATACTCGGTTCTCAGTCTTTGACAATGGCTGACCTACATATTCATCCGATGGGCATATACATATTTTCTACGAAGAATGTTCTAGAATACATTGTTAACCGCGGAAGTATTTTTATGATCACGTGCCAAAAGCTCAACGCAAAAATGTGAGCAACAGTGAAAGCTAGAGTAAAAGCGCAAGCGAGCTTTTTGCATGAGCAAGTGTTATATCGGCGAATGTCTAAAAGCGTCTGATCCTGACGTCACAGCTTTGAAAGTTCGACAGACCAGCTGGCAACGGGCGCGTGAATTTTTGATTTCTTTAATTAATTGCGTTGCATAAGTCAACTTTAAGTCGCAGAATTGATTTTTTTATTATTTGTTCAGGTATTATTGTTAAGACACTCTCACATTTTTATAAAGAAGCATATTGTCCAATAACACCGTATATCTTGGACGATTGTTTTATTATAAAGTTATTTCAAGCTTCAAAATGGATTTAATAATAAAACAACAGTTGTAACTTTTACTTTTAACACGTAGCCAGTTTGAAATAAAAATTATGCACGTAATAAATTCAAAGTAAACAAATGAACGCAAAAATACTTTTACACGTTGGAACTTCTAATTTAAGGAAGTATTTATTTTTGTGAGAATTGAAAAAGTCATAAAAAAGTACATAAATACAACTTTTCACAAAAATATTCATTACACGATACACTTTACAGATACTTAATTTTTCCCTACAACAGTAAATTACGTAGCTATTATTAAACTGGATCAAGTATAGAATCGAAGATATTTTTAAAATGTTATGATTTATTTAATATAAGCAAATAACTAAAAGACTTTAAATGTTTAGATAATTCTAATTTAATTAGGTGTGTTTTATTATCCATTTCGAGTTCATGTCCTGGCTACAATACAAATGAATGAACTTTTGAAAAAAAATACAATTAGCACAGGACTTGACCCCCGCTTGATGGGCGCAGATGCTATCCTAGACTAACGAGGATGACGTGTACCTTGATAATATTATTCATTGATTTTTGTTTTGACAACGCAGAAATCATATTATATAAAGTTTATTTCTCACATGAGAATGGAAATATCATTATTTTTCTATTATGTCGATTCTTGGTGGAAAAACCTAGAAAATAAGGAATTTAAAGCCTTAAGCCTAAGAAGAAAGAGGAAGAAAAATATTTTATAAGGCAATAAGTATATAGTTGAAAATATTATAACATACGAAATTGATCAAGATACATTTGTTTCGTGTGTACAAGAAAAAAATTATTCGTGGAAATAAGTGTGAAAACTGTTACATTCATACTTTAAAAAAATAATATATGTGAATAAATTAATATCCAAAATATATCGACTCCATTCAGGCAAAAAGGCTTTACCGTCAGTTTTTGAAAAAGTGCGTTTATTTTAGAATCACATTTACACAACTAAATACATGTTCTTTCAAAAAGAACCAAGCCAAAAATGCCGAAATATTATCGAATTTATCAGCTTTAGACTCGTAAATTTGTATGGAGAGGAAAAAAGCATTAACTCTAAATATTACTGATATTCCTTTATATATTTTTTAAATTATCAGATCAGGAAAATAAACCACTAATTTATGGGTCATCGTGCACTTCAAGATTGTGCTAATATGACTTTGGCTAAAAATCATAAAAAAAAACTTTTTTTGTGTCTTCTATAAAATTTGTTCTGTGAGGGTTAATTCTTTTTTTCTAAACACGGTTGAATAATTGACAGCATTATTTTCAACACAAATTATTTGTACATAAATGTCTTATCAGTGACATTAATACAAAACTAATTAAATATGTTTTACGTGAGATACAGGATCTAAGCCCACAACAAATGCATAATGATCACATTGAGTGAATAATATTTTCGTAGGGAGTAAAAAGATTACCCAGTGATAAATATTCATAAAAGATAAATGATAAATACTTCAGAAAAATATACTTTGATGGGGTATAGGTAAAACGCCCTATATAAAATACACTATTATTGAATGAGTATACGCTTTTAGTTAGATAAAATAACTATTTTGGTAAATTTGTCAACTAGTATGATTATTTTTATTAAAGTAAAATTTTAATAAACGCAGTGCGATTGATTATTTTGATAGCATTTTGTCATTAAACTGGAAAACGAAGTTAAGTAAAAAAATGACAGTTTTGTCCTAATAATACAGTTTGTTAGATTTTCTCATACTCTAATCATCTGGTAAAATAAATTGAGCCATATTCCTAGTACTTTTTTTTGTAATATTCAAAAGTCACTTCATACTAAGTCGATATGAAAATTTTTATTACTGTCAAAACACATTAAACCGACTAAGGATAATCGAATTGATCTGATTAAGTATTTCTAGGTAAGGGTATATTCTAAACCTGGGAAAAAATGCCAACAATACTTAAAGTCCCAGTTACTTTAGTATACATATTATCGATAAATGTATCATCAATTTTCTCAAAACAGTCTTTTTTGACTTGACGCCTTCTGTCAATATAACGACAATGTGTGCGTAAATTTATAAATATAGTAAATCAAACGAAAATATCTGATCTAATTTTTGAATTTTTACTTCTTTCAATTGTAAAGAATCATCGTTTTTAAAACCAATTTGCATTTCGTAAAATTAGTGAAAATGAATAGTAGATTTTTTGATATACTTATACTCGTATGTTATTTTAAATGACGATACTTTTATTAGTAGATAATGAATATTTAATTTGGAATTTTTCTTCTTCTTGTATTTGCTAACTTACTCGTATTTGATATCGACCGTGTTAAAATATAAGGAATCAACCCTGAGAGAACAAATTTTACAATAGGCACAAAAAACGTTTTTTCATGATCATTTTTTGTCAGTCACATTAACGCAAGCTTGAATTGCACGATGACCAATAAATTGGTGTTTTTTCTCATGATCTGATAATTAAATATTAAAATTAATTAATTATTAAAATGTAGGGTTAATGCTTTTTTCCTTTCCACGCAAACTTTCTAGGTCATTCTTTTTTCAAAATCTATAGCTGAATTTCAACAATATTTCGGCATCTTTGACATAATTCGTTTTGACAGAACGTGTATTGGTTGTACACGTCATGATTATTAAATAAAAACACTTTCAATAACTGAGAGTTAAGCACTTTTACCTAAACGGGTCTATATGGAATTTATGTTGTAGTTGCGGGTTTTTTATATTTTAAAGTTATACCTGACAACTGTTTTTCAAGTATTTATTATATTATGTTGACTCTTTCTAAAACATGCTTTAGTAGGAGGAAAGTGAAAAAATAAAGGTATAAATAGAGTTTTTGTTATCAGTTGAAAATGGTGTGACATATAAAACTAGTCTGAAAATTTCAAAAACTACATATATTTGTGGAAAAAATTATAAAAACTGTATATTTACTTCAATATTTAAAAATCTTGCTTACTTATTATAATATGTGTGAAATACGCAGTAATACAAGAAGCCAATTATTTATGTAAATTTGAATTTGGTATTATACTGGTGTTCAATAATCACTTACTCCATTATCTTAGGGGATTTTTCTGCTACTAATAGTTATTAATTCGACATATTAATCATCCATATTGATTCGATTCATTCAAATTAAAAAATACTTAAAACAATTACCATTTATCATATTCAAGCTAACAACTTACAAAACGTTAAACTAAATAGCTAAAAAATGCATGGATTTACGACTCATAAAACTCTTGGGATAAGTATTCTCAGTGATGAAATATAACTATCAAATAAATACTAAAATACGATAAAAGAGCCTTCATAATATTCATGACCGGTATAGACACTAAGTACGTATAACAGTGATGAAAATGCCGTATCACATACGGTTTCTATATTCAAGCCTTCAAAATAATAAAGTACACGAACAAAGTATGAAATACTGTATTAAACAAGAATGAAAGAATACAAGTTTAGATATCCTATGTATTGATCATAAGTTGATTAATTTTACGTACTACGATAAAGTATATATTTTAAACATGCAGTACAATTGAAATAAACTTCCGTGCATGCAAATAAAATTACGCAATTTTATTCGAGACCAAAACACGTAACAAACAAGACGACGAAATAATTTGGACGGAAGGAAACTCATGCAATCGAGACGGAATTAGAGTTTCTCACCCACGCGGATTCAAAAAGGTGCGCCACTGATGTGGGAAGCTTTGCGGTCATGTGACTCTTAACCCGCCAACAAATAAACATTTTCAATTGACCTTTATTTTCATATGTGAATACAACTAGAAGGAATAGTTTTCCATTATTAATTTATCAGATTACATTAATAAAATTAAATATCCACCCGCGGCTAATGAAATCGAAAAATAAATAACTTTTATGCCAATTATACTCGTATGTCTGTGATAATACGAATCGTAGATTATATATATATATATATATAGATGATATTTCTTTTGCATTTGGATCTACTAAACTTTGACTAATGCCACCAATAAACCTATGATTGGCAATTATTAGATATTAACCGATTAAATGCCAATTGCAAGTTAACTCGCACAACTTAAAACGTAGTATACTAGACCAATTTGAATACGACTGTTTTGCATGATTTTATATATGAGCGTGCAAATATTATTAGTGCAAGTGTTATATGGCTATAATACAATCAATTTCTTAGCCCACCACCACCCGCCACGTCTTTACACCCTTTCGAGCGTATATCGTGGCGTAACGAACGTGAAGCGCTCTGCCAGAAAGTACCGGGAGTGTCTCAGGAAGAACTTCCCAAGATTTTAGTGTGAGTGCACTAGAGTGTGCATAAGACTCCTACTGTCGTTCATTAAAACTAAACCATGACAAAAAAACATTTAATATATTTTAAAAAATATAGATTCTAAGGTTCTATTTTTGGCTAAAAATTCACACTTGCCGGGTTCTGACATTGTGTTTCTAGCACCGAAAAGATTAATATTTTAAGGCTGTCTCCATAATATGGATATCCGTGTACTACATAGAAAATGTGATATAAACTACAGTAATGTCCTTATTCGTTGCCCTCGTAGGTAAGTGGATAGCGTATCCGAATTAAGAGCCGAAGGTTCAATTCCCGTAGCCGGCAAAAATTGCACAAGCTATTTCATGTGCGCTTAGAACCAAAACACGGGCCGAATTAGTTGAGTTTATAACTGAAAATTTTTACACAACATTTGTCAAAACAATAGTGGAGATCCATATTTTTCATTTCGGAGCGGATATGGTTACAAGAAAAGAAAAATAAAATTGTATTTGCAAAACATTAACGTAAGACGTGGAACTTTAATTCGTAAAATATATTAACAGTCATAAATACAAAATTTATTTTAAATAATTATATTATATTTTATAAATATACCCTAGGAAACAAGAAGAAGATTGTTTTGAAAGACTATATTGAGGGGCGTGGTGTAGAAAGTTGGTCACTCACACTGGTAAAATATCATTTTATTCGATTTTTAGCCAATTTATTAACCGTTTTACATTTTCTCATTAAAATTTATTTTTTAAAAAAATCACACGTACCTAAAAATAATTTTCGTAACCCCGCAACTTACCCTTTCAATATATTTTTTATAGGTAAGAGATTTTCAAATGCGATTATTACAGAACTGTCTCATTGTGAGTTGCCAAGTTTTTACACCACACATCTGTATTGACAGTTAACAGCTCAACTAACAAAAGTTCTAGTAGTTATAGTTTCAAAACGCACATGAAAAAACTTGCGCATTTTATGCCAGCTACGGGATTCAAACCCTAGACACCCTGTTCGTGAGTCGGATGCGTTATCCACTCACCTAAGAGAGCGTTTATTCACCCTTTAAATAATATTGTAAATTTTAATTATAGCGTCTCAACAAAACAACCCCCACGCTTTTTATTTCTCTATTTAATGCATAAATGAGTATTTTCAAAATAATATTTTTGTTGCATAATTTCATTGTATTCTTAATAGAATGAACATAAATAATTTGTAACTTCGCCATCCATGTCTAAGAATATTTTTTTATCGCGAGTTGTTACTAAAGCTTATATAATTATTTCATGACTAATTTTGTAAAAAGTTACGTAATATTTATTACCTAAATCAATTATTCGTCACGTAATATAAACGTATTTTTCCCATAATCTTTCATTTAATTAAAAGTTTGTTACCGTAATCTGAAAACTTTTTCCAGCCAAACTTTTACGAGATTAGAAATTTTTTCATCGTTTCAACTATTTAAACATAAATTTTGTATATAAATTATGAAATAAAGTCATAAAATAAAATAAATCAAATTTGTTTTTTTTTTTAGATAAAACTAATACAGGTGCGTTTTGTGTTCCAGGTAGATGTTTTTTTGAATATTTTTTAAATGAAACACAATTTTATAATTTATAATATATTGATTGATTATATTGTCGGTATACTGTTAGTCACGGATTTGATCTTGTAACTGGTCTGAAAAATGTTTACCACATCCTAAATCCAAAACAGTTTTCTAATAATAATAATAATCAAGCACTCGTATCGCTCAAATGCCGCCACGTCGGCGGCATGCATAGTTTGCCGTATCACTCGAATGCCGCAGTTATGGCGGCAAGCGAGTATGTATACGTCATTCTAATTCTGAAACCTTGACACCAACAGACATTTACGCAAGCGAGACACACAACAACGCTGTATACACAATAGGGTATTCTTTCCTTCTGTGTCAGACTCATAATTTTGTTATGTATTGAAAAAAAAATGAGTTCAAAATAATGTTTGCATTTGAATACCCGATGTAACCCATGATGAAATGGATACAAAAATCTTTTATTTAATATCAACCATGTTTAGGTAAATGGAGTAACTCTCACAGAAGAAATGTTACAGGAGGTACAAAAAACATATTTTGATCATTTTTAATACAAACTTGAAGTGCATTATGACCAATAAATTATTGTTTAATTTTCCTGATCTGATGATTAAGAAAGTTATTAAAGAAAAATCATTAAAATTAATGTTTAATGCTTTTTTCTTTCCGTACAAACTTAGTAGATTGTTCTTTTTGTAAAAATATAAAGATGAATTTCGATAACATTTCAGCATTTTTGGCTTAAATCCTTCGCACAGAATGTATATTTAGTTGTATACACTGTGATACTCAAATAAAAGTACTTTTTAATAAACTGAGGGTTACGTCCTTTTACTTAAACGGGGTCGATATGAAAACTACACGTCAAATAGACGTTGTAACTGTAATAGTGGATTATTCCTTAAGCAAATTTAACACGTGATTAGGCCACCAAGGAAAGGGGGGGCACCATAGAAATTTGTCAAATCCGAACTTATCTCCAAATGTTAATTTGAATGACCACAATACATTTTGAGGGTCAAATAATTTCCAAAAATAAATCTTTAGTGGACCATTGCAATAGTGGTGAAATTATTTTGTAAAAGATAAAGATAATCACAATTTAGCTAAAGATTCAGGGCTGTGGCTTGATTTCTTTACTGCTGATGTGGCTTATTGGATCACTTGTGAACCCAGTAACTGTCAATACCACAATAAGCCATTTGACAAGTTTTATCGCCATTTAAGTAACGGCAATTTTTAAATTAGAAGTGTAAGAGGGCACCAAAATGAGTCAGTGCTTAGGGAAACTACGAGTCTTAATTCACCCCTGTATGACTGGTAGTTCTCCTGGTACGATTTATCGCCTGTTGTTATTGGATAAAGATCGCAGTTTCGGAGGCCGTTGTTTCCAAAGAAAAAATTTTCTTCAGGACAGTATTTGAATCTTTATTCAACTTTTTAAGTGACGTCATATCTTATAGAATCATCGTTATTGCAAATAATTACAGAGAGAACTATATTTCTATAGATATACGTTTACTCTTAAAAAGCTCTAAGGCTCTAAGCCATTTGTATGTGAACGTTTTAAATTGCAAGTATTTGACAATAGTTGGAAAATTTGGCACACTTTTCAAATATTTGTGTAGAGCGTAATGAGTTGACGTGTGTTAAATCATTGTTCCAAGAAAAAGTAAAGAGATTTTTTTTAGAGTTATCTATAGAACTTAATGGTCAACCAAATAAGCTTTGTATACGATAGTGTCACAATGCATATAAAAACTATTTTCAATAAAATTATTTTAAAAACGTTGTATTCTGGTCTCATTACAGCGTTTTCTGTAATCATGCAAAACCTTCAGCTGGTTATTAGTATGCACACGACAATATTGAGGGTAGGTTTTGAAAGTAAAAATAAAAATAATCTATTTACGAAATACACACAATGTGAAAAGCAAACGAAAAAATATACAAAGTCATTCCCGAAAAGTTTTCGTTGAAGTTACGTATGAAATATGTAAGAAATCAACTTCAAACTGAAAGTGTTAAACACAATCCTATGAATACATAATTGCGTTCCTTTCACGGAATGGCCACCACATATAAAATAAAATAAATTTGCCAGCCTTTTTATTGTTCTTCATAAAATCTCATTTGAATTTAATTCACGTGGCGTGAGGGGTTTCCAGACCAAACTTGGGTTTTTATTGGGTAACCAGTTCCCCGCGGCAACCGAGGCTCTTATTTCTCCAAATAACTCAAAACATATTTAAGTAACTAAAAGAGTATGTCTAAATAGATACCCAGACAAATTCACATAAGTAACTGAACATACAGATTACATTTGAACAGATATACGAGTATAACCAAACGCTGAGAAATATGACGTTTTCAACTGAATTTATATGAATATAGTATACGATGGCCATAAGTTGACACCTCGTAACCGATATTTTTCAGAAATAGAGTTATGCACATATATTTCTTTGTTGTTTCTAGCTCTATTTAAAAATTCATAACTCGTACTTTTTTTTTCAAATGAAAATAAACATTATTTCACTCCAAAGTGCATGTATCTCACTGTCTTTGATTTCCTGGTAGTTATTAATTTATACGGTTTTTTGGCTCTCCTGAACAATTTGACAAATGTACGTGTTGTCAACTTATGGGCATCAATATGAAGTTTTATACTAAGAATAAAAAACCAAGAAAACAAGGAATGTCATATCGACCCTGCTTAAGTAAAAGGGCATAACCCTCAGTTTTTTGAAACGTGCTTTCATTTGAGAATCACAATATACACAATCAAACACATTTTCTGTCAAAAGGAATTTGTTCACAATTGTCCGCACGCATGTTTCCATCTTTCACACACATCTCAACGAAAGGAACTTGTACCCATATTTTTGTTTTGCGCAATTGCATATTTTATTTGATATCTTATGATGGTTTTTCAGGTTTTTTTCTTTGAGACGTGTGCGGAACGTGGGAACACTATATACTTACGATATGAATTATGTTATTTGTGATTTCGTGGTACATTATGTTGACCACTTAATTTTATCTATGCATAAATGTAGAAGTCTGTGGCATGCAAATCTTTTTTTAAATCCATCCAATAAATACATAGGTATAATTAGCTTCAATTTCGAGTTCAATGCGTTGTGGAACCTTCACAATAATTGGTTATTTTAGAAAGATGAATGAATATAAGACTTTCAAGGAATAATTGTTTTATTAACATTTTTACTCGGCTATTTTGGATACAAGTTCTTGCTACAATTACAAAATAAATAAACATTTGAATATTTTATGCCTATCGGGGGACTCGAGCGCGCGACCCTTAGTTTACTAGTCTGATGCGTAATCTATGGGGTAATCAATCATCTTGTTAAATTAATTATTTAAACAAAGTAATTTCAACAAATTTCTAAAGGAGATCAATTATTATGTGAGTAATTAATAATATATGATATAACTCTTAAAGAGGAAATGCTATTGTACCTGTTAGCACTTATCATGAAGCCTAAAGCGTATAAACAATGCATAGCATTACTTTTCTTATCTTACTATGGAGGTTTTCAATTCATTAAAGTTACAAAATCGAGCCTTTCGTTTCTTTAAATCCATGTTATTTCACTCTTATATTTGTTACATGATTAAATTATCATACAAAATCCACAAAACTCTAATGATAAGTAATTTTGAGTTCTCAATTCATGTGAACGATATAAGAAGCTTTTATAATTTTCAAATTACTCATTTACAAATAGCTTTAAAACGAGATAAACGCATACTGTCTCGTTTCCAACTATTGTCATGCGAAACGCCCACTTCACCTTGCATTGGCGACACATTGCACTGCAGTGACATTTATATTGGCGTCTCTGTTGCGCTCACTTTAGCAAAGCGGAAAACTTCTGTTATATCTCTTTTATACATGTTTGGTGACATATGGCACTTAATTATAAAATATATCTGGAAGGAGTCGGCACTGTGATTCGTTAAGAAATCCAGAGAGGGCAGGACAGAATGAGTGATTAATTAAATTAGGATTATTTAAAATTAGAACTGCTTGATTAAAGATACTGGCATGGCAGTATGGGTGATTATTTAATTACGAGTATTCAAAATTAGAACAGTCTTAAATAAAAGAAACTTGCATGGCAGTATGGGTGATTAATTAAAATAGGAATATTCAAAATAAGAACAGTAATAAATAAATTGTACTGCTAATGTACAATAATTGTAAAGACATGAGTTCCTCTTTTTAAACCAGAGCTTCACAGAGATAACGATTATCATATTATATTTTAGTAAATTTTCTTATGCTTAAGATTATATTGATTTTAAATTACTATTAATTAATATTGTTTTAAATCTTATGTTTAATTTTCAGTTGAACCGTTTGGATAATATAACTCTGACTACAAATACAAATGAATAAGTATTTAATAAATTTGTTTGACCATGTTTTTACTTACTTAAGTGGCCCATAAAGAAACACGTTGGTGGAAAAATCGATTTAGAAAAGACTTCACTGCTTACTTCCTTGGAAACCAACGCTTCCGAAATAAATGAGATGATTCTGGATGCTCGCAAGCAGACTAAAACGTGGCAATGCCGCGTTTTTTGCGTTGACGAGTCTATTTTAGGTCCAAAATTCTGTAGAAGAAAACAAAGTTCCGGGGAGTGTGAGACTTGGAGTCTGACGGAGAAACGGGAAAAGGCAGGGGCGGATCTACTTAAGGGCTTTTTGGGCTGCAGCCCAGGGCCCCGTGTACACAAAAGGCCCCCAGCCTCCATTGAAAACAATAGACGATATTGTGAAAAAAAT
>JAPMAG010001368.1:0-12566 GCA_036584685.1 Rhyacophila sp. Rhy_31_5
AACATTTATTGTCATATCTCTGGAAGAGGGATATAATATAAATTGGTCTCCGAATTAGGGACATAACAGAACGTTCTACGTTCACCTTATGTTTCGGTATATATTATTTAATAATAATACCAAAATTAACTTCAAACGAAAATACTTCTGGTTTTCATCGTTCCTCCGTCGCCAAAGTTCAGTGTTGTATGTATTATATTTTTATTCTAGTGTTTCAATTAAGAACTGTGTAATGCACACCACTGCTTCTCAAAATATTCCAATATTTATCATTATATTGTGTACCTAAATATTACTTTTCCAGAAATTTTGTTTTCATTTATGTATTCATATAAAAGTACACACATGTAACATATATAAAAGTAAGTTGAAAAACAATTTATAATCTGAAAAAGTCGTATTCTTCGATGATAGCAAAACATTTCGACATATTTCAAATTGAATAATGGAAAAAAACTTTATTTAAATCGAAACTACGTAAAATATTTCACGTATGTTGTTTTTTTTTATAACAGTCATATTTGATAAGATAAGATTTCTTTTTCTTGTATGATTACTTTCGTTATATTTAAATACATTTTGAAAATCTTAAAATTGATAACAGAAACCTGTATACGGACGGATATTTAAATTCTAGGAAGCAAACAAATTTCATATTTTTACATTGAGGATATAGTTAGAAACTCTTTAAAAAGTCTAATATCTATTATTTTACCGACTGCGATTTGACATTTGAGTAGTTCTATAAGTATTGATCGATAGTATCTTTATTGTTTTTATTCTAAAACATAAATAGCGTAATATTATTTAAGTAAATATATTTCCATATATGGTCCGAGGTGGACCCTATGGAATCATCTGTGTGAAAATTTGAACAGATGTTTTTTACGAGTAATAGTTGTCAATTATTATCTATACAAATGAATAAACATTTGAAAAAACTGCAACCAGCTGTGTCTTGAGCCCGCTATTCTCGCATGCTAGGCCGACGTGCTACCAACTAGCCTAACAAGGGCCTAAATACGTTTTTTTAATTACAAGTATATTATTTATATGGTAATTTTTTCACACATTTCACTACATGCCAAACGTCTCTTGGGTACCTGTGATTTCGTTTAAATATGTTGTATTTATTTTATTAGTACACAAATAGATTAATATATTTTCAAGTCGTAGAATAGTATTGTTTTTTTTTACAAGTACGATTCAAATTATGTTTGCGACGTAGATTTATTTTTTAAAAAACTTAAGTTGTAGAAATTATTTTTTACCATAATTTCAGTAAGTGTTAGTTAATTGTTAACTTTAAATATAACAACTTTTTATAACCTCCTTTCTAACACATTGTCAGAAGGTTGGGAATCACCAAAAAAGACAATAATACACCGAACTAGCTGGCCAGCGTTATCTCGAGTAAGGTCGTTTGTTACTTTTTTTTTGTTTTTGTCTGTTTCTAATCTATTGCGTGTTGTATCGTTTACCGTAAAACTCTTGAATTCTTATAATATCAAAAGTTTTTGGTCGTAAAAATTCTTGGGGGATGACTCCAATTTAAAACGTTTTGCCGGAATTAAGTAGTTCTTACATAAAATGGGCATCCTTTTTTTTTATTTTGCTTAGTAGTTAACCTTTTTATCTTTACTTTTTTCTCGTGGATTCGAATTCGAAGCTTTTAGGGGTTTATAGAGAGATAACAATAGAAATAAATTTTATTTTTGTTTCTACTATTTAGGTTTTAAACTATTTTACTTTTAAAAGTTGCCTCCACTGAAATATGCCGATACTTTGATTTGTTGATCAGTATATTTTAATTTTGACACATACTACAAATATATGTTTTTAGTTTTATTTTAAACATTTTCTGTATTTTTGAATATAAAAACAATACGTTTATTGAAATAATTTCACTTTATACTAATATTGACTAAAAATAACTTTTTTTTTACAGTGATATATGTTTAACGTGAAGAGTATTAACATTAAAATTAATCACATAACGCTAAAAATATTTTGTTCCTTAAAAGTGCAGATCAATTTTGTTTATTTTATTTGAACAGTTAGCAAAATCGTTTTAAACGAAAATATTTCAAATTTCATAAAACATTCAAACATATCTATCAGCAGTCGTATATTCACCTATGCTTTATTCAATTTCTTTTTACGAGGCTGACATTAATAATTAATGGGCATAAAGTTACCGCTTGCCGCATATCACCGTTAGGTAGGTAGTGTAGATAGATATTTTAAACAGACAATGTTAACTATTATCAAAGAAAATATTTTAATCCACCGGTCGTCCATAAACCACTTAACATTTTTTAACGTAACACGTAACATTGTCAAGACGAGGCTGACATTAATAATCAATGGGCATAAAGTTACCGCTTGCCGCATATCACAGTTAGGTAGGTAGTGTAAATAGATATTTTAAATAGACAATGTTAACTATTATCAAAGAAAATATTTTAATCCCCCGGTCGTCCATAAACCACGTAACATTTCCGTGTAACACGATTTAGACATTCAGCTCGATCCTCCCTCCCTCCTCTTTAAGGTTACGTAACATTCCACATCAAATAGGAATGCGATTTACAATCAACTCCTATCCACTTTTTGAAGAGGAAAAGTGTTACGTAACAATAAAAATTAACCCACCCTCTCCTTGTAACGCGATTTAAACATTGGTGGTCATATTTCTCTCACTCCCTAAAGAGTGTTACGTGGTTTATGGACGACTCTTAAGGCATTTCAGTTTTAACCGATCCAGGAGTGATATTTTTTAAGATTATTGCACAATTGGATTAAATTTTTTTCGTTAATTTAGCTTTAAATTTTGAATTTTATTAAATGTACGCAATAGTTTTATTGTATAATATTTATTTGATGCATAAGTAGTATATAGAGTATTTTTTTGCTTGGTTTTGACGTACACAAACGTCTATACTTCTTCAAAGCGCATTTTGGACGGAGATGTATGCGTGTCCATACTCCAGAATAGGTTAATTTGTACCTCATCTCATGTGTTAATTCTATATAAATCATTTTTTATAATGCCATCAAAATATTCTTGTATTTTTTTTACACGAAAAAAAATATTTATATTGTGATTAGCAGTGATAATTACAAAGCATTTGTCGTGTTTCAACATACACGATGACGAAGCACCTATATTTAAATAGAAATCACATCGTATCACAATTTGGTCAAAGCATGCTGTCAATAAAATGTGAACAGTAAAATGAAATGTATTTTGGGTACTTCGTTGCGGTGGATTCATTAAAATAAAATTCTAATGGCAAACAAGAGACTTACTAAAACTAAAATCATAATATTAAAATTTATAGCTCTGAAATATTTCAGCTGTCTAAAATGTAGAACAAAATAGATAAAAATGTTTATATGTTTAGTATCAGTGTGTAAGCTTGTATCCTTTAATTGAATAATAAGGAATTTGAAGAGTGAGAAAGTTAATACCATGTCGTAAAAATTTACAAAATACCAAAAGGTACAACGTTTCTATCCCTTTTATGATACAACCCGTTGTTTTGTGGTGTATTTATTTAATAAATTTATAGCGTACTGTAAAATATAAATTTAAATGGAAGCGAACGGCAGCTGGAAGTGTGTACTTGCAATATAAAAGCATCTCTAAAGTGTCCCATAATTGACGAAATATGTCGCAGTGTGTCCCAAACATCACGAATCCGCCGGACGTGACTTTAGCCCCAAACGATCGGCCTGTATATACTCCGATATGACTTTTATAGCAGCGTTTAACCCGTTTGCGGCACTAAAAAGTTTCACTTAACTTGAGCCCGTAAGATATTTTAATAATTATTATAATGTTATATAATAGTTTAATGTTGAATAGTTTCTTCAGTTATGTGATACTGATTTAATGAAGGTCACTAGAGTCTTATTTAGGCCTAGTTTAAAACTAGACCACTGTTCACGATAATACAATCAAGTATGCGTGGCACATAGTGTTTAAAAACAAATTATATTTATTAAATATATATATTATGTATAATTATAATTAAAAATTACAATAGTTTTTACTAATAATACGCTGAAACGAAAATCTGGTCAAATATACAATATTATTAAAGTTTTACTGATATCATTTTAAATTCCATATACACTCAGAGATTCAGTATATGGGATTTTTACTGTGTGAAGATTTTCTCTATAATATTTTTTTCGAGTAATAGTTGTTAATGTATTACTTGCTCAACTATTTCGGGTTTATGTCCTGACCACAATACAAATGAATAAACATTTGAAAAAAAATACAACCAACTTCGAGATTTGAACCCGTAATCTCTGCTTGCTAAGCGGACGCTCTGTCCACTAGTCTAACGATGACCATATATTGCATGTAAAGACAAATATTCATTTTTAACACATTGTTTACGGAATAATATAAGTTCTAAGTGCGCTATCTATGCCTGCACAGTGGGGGACTGTAGCTTCAATATGGCTTTCCGTCTTTAAGGATAAACGTAGATCACAAGCTTTTAGACGAATTTTGATTGCTACTCGTTATTATAAGTTGTATATACATAACGCGTAACTTGATTTTCCCTCCACACAGTAAATTTGTAATCAGACATATCCGCATACGATTCGTCAAATATTTGATTTCTAATTAAGTAATACGCGCTATTCGCTTGAAAATTATTAAAAGCTATCTTGCTATTTAATTAACCACTAGGCTTCAAACATTTAATCAACGCGTGCAGTTTGCATTTATTGACGTGCTACCTCTGGAGAACACAGATTCAGGCCATTCATGTTCTTTGAGCACCAATGGGAATCGCGAATTTAGCGTAATGCGTCATTTGCCTGTTCAGTTACTTTCGACTGTGAGGACATTTTTATTATTTAATTTTCATAATTCACACTATACTTGCCCAGGAAAATTATGCTGAATTAATCGGAAAACAATATGTTAAAGTATGCTGTATTAACGTGTCACGGTCGTAAATGTGTGTATTATTATTTACCCGTATTATTTCAATGCAATTCAACCTTTAATTCCGTGAAAACATAAATATATACATGTACATAAAGGTCGTCCATATACCACGTAACGCTCTTGAGGGTGGGGGGTGACCACCAACTTCTACATAGCACTACCAAGGGTGGGAGTGGGTTAATTTTTATTGTTACATAACACTTCTTCTTCAACAAAGGAGAGAAGAGTCCAAAATTTAAAAAAAACGTAAATTGGTTTATGAACGATCCTAAGCATAAATTGGTGTTGTTGATTTTTGGTCCTGTTTCAATAAAAATGTTATATTAAATTATGAAGTCATCATTGGTATTAATGACACATTTGTCACAATGAATGAATGTGTATGCCCATGACCGTACATTCATTACATTTTAATAATGTATTATAAGTAACAATACTTACAACTAGAAGATCAGGCCAAATATAATCTTTGCCTTTGACAACCCAATATTACAGAAAATAAAAATTTAAAACACTTCTTGGTTTAAAAGTGATGAAAGAATTTATTTATCTACGCCGTCTTGTATTTGTTTTTATTTCTTTTGTATGAAGTTGTCTTAAAAATTTCGGGCATGTAACAGGTTAGGCATGCCTGAAAAGGCATATCCCATTTAAACTCTGCTGAAGTTTCAAGTACAGCTATCCGCTTCGAAATTAATTCAATTCTTTACCTAGGGAAATAAAACAATTTGTTTTGTTAGGCAATTTGTTGTACCATCAAAACAAATTTATTCTCACCAATTGGGAATCAAAAGTAATTCTTCATTTAAAGGATGAACGCTTTTCCAGCAGAACACGATGAAGACAGCGATTATTTGCCCTGTTCATTTTATTATAACTCAGGTGTAAATTTTTTCTCAGTTTTCGATACCAAATTCTATAATAATAACTTTTACTTGTTTTTCAGAGATAAATATTATATCACCATACAGATTTACGTCTTTTGAACGTAACTTGCCGAAAGAAAGTGTGAATATTATTTTCCCACAGTAGTTTTCATCTCAAATGAGATTGATTAGACGAAATTAAACCACTTGATAATATAACCTCTACTGATGTGCTGATATTTTTCAAGTGTTTATATTTCAATATCCCCGTAACAAATACGACCCAATATAGAACTGGTTAATTAATATACCGTCAAAATAAACTCACAGACCTGTTACAAATGTTTGCTTACAACAACTGTTGAACTATAATACAAAAACGTTCCAGTGGAACAATATGGTTATGTTTAACATTGTGAATTGTGCATATCAAACATACTATGGTACACAATTGGCGAGATGAAAATATTTGGTGCGGGTATAAAACTCTTACATCATCACAAAGTAAAATAGTATTAACCAGAAAAACTCAATCAAAAAGACGTAATAATAGTTTTATTGACAATGCTTTGGCCAAGTATCGCAACATATAAACAAACTATAAGCTTACCAACCGGGATTTGTAAAAAACAAGCTTTATAATAAAATTCTATTCTGTTGTATTTCAAATAGAATAAATAACTGTAACATGGACAATTATATATACGAGTATACATATTATATCTCCCTAAAGCTTTGACATTAGTTTTTATTCTTCTATTATAAGAAAGAACACATAATTCTTACCGATGTTATTCTTAGATGAACGTCGAATCGTGATATTATTTATCTAAAAAAAACTTTCTATCTGATTTATTGAATTACTTACAGAACCGTTAAAATTCAAATCGCCATCTTATGTGGCGCCCGTTAAAACCCCTCTATCTTAATGTGTCGAAAATGGTTAGACAAATACCACCCATTTTATAAATCCTCGTATCACTTTGGGTATTTTTAGTGTTGACACGAAAGGAAATATTGTAGGCACTTGAAATCGATGCAAGAATTCATGAATTGTTATTTTTACTTATAAGAATATTATATGTACTTCGATTATTTAATATAATATTCACGTGTCAGTTTTCATTGAAATCCTTTGTATCTATATTTATTAGTTATTGGGTGGATAACATTATATTTAAAATATCAATATTAAAAGTGTAACGAATATTTAAATTTTAACAATAATAATGCCTTAATTTTAGAAATATTTAAAAATTGAACGGTTACTTAAAAATATTTTTAGATAAAATATAGGTTTTTTTCTTTCTTCATATGGAGGTAGGGTTATTTCTTTAATACTTATTGTCATGATTAATATCAATTGTATCAATTGCATGTATGAATAAATTATTCATATGTTTGCATAAATTATTCATTTAGATATCCAGTACGATAGATAATCCAATAATAAAAATTGTAGTTAGAGTAGGCAGATTATAATTTGACCGTGACGTCACCTTCGGACCATGTATGCGTACAGTTTTAAAAATGTAAGCCCAGCCTGACTAGCCGGTGTACGATATGTTAGAAACCCGTTGGCCACTTTGTTAAGCAAGGTGCCAACTTTCGGGACTTATCCCGATTTGTGTGAAACAGAATTTTACAAGGTGGAATAAAAAATAAAAGACCTTATAATCGATGCTAATTTAAAGTGAGATTATAATAAACAAAGTTTGAGATAAACCTTACTTTTAGACTCGAACTCATCCGAACATTGACGATCACGCGTGACGTCACGGTCAAATTATAATCTGTCTACTCTATCATGGCATATTTCACTTGTTTTGCAAGTATTAGATAAATGAAATGTTCATATATTTTGTCGCAATTATCGACACGAGTATTACAGAATGAAAAAAAATATATATTGTCACGACGATTGCTACTCGTGTGATCACTACATTATATAATCCATATGCGTGAGCGAATGAGAAAGAATATATCGCCTAATTTATTAGTTTCTGGGTCGCACACTTGGAACTGGTCGTGAACTACTCGACACGAAAGTCAAGGGATTTTTTCTTGAACTACTCATGTATATTTTAATGTTTGTAGAGTGATAATAGAATATGTACTACCAAAATCGTACGAGAATTCAGAATATATTTTTAACTGTCGTTTATAATTTTGCAATTTATCTCGTAAAATATTCTAGATAGATATATTTTTATTATTTATCTACAAATTATATTTTATTCTCATTTCTCACGAGTGATAAATGCAGAAACAAAAAATAATGATTATTGGGAAAAAATGCCAGTCTGTTTTCACGCGTTTTGTATTTTCTTTATTCATTCGCATGCATCGCTTTCAACGTACTTCACTCACAAAAATACAAGTCCATCCGGAGACGACCCTTAATTTTCTAGTTCCAATCTGTCTCTTTCATGTTAATACGGCATAATATAACTGCAGGCGAAATAGAGAGAATAATATAATTATTGAGTTTTTCCTCGGAGTATTGCCATAGCGACATCCTATTAGAGATTTTTTGTGTTTGTCTAAATATGAATTTTATCGGGATTCTTGTTTTTGTTTTTTTTTCTTCTTATTTTTTGTCAAAGGCGGAAATATAACAATACACAATATATTATTATTATCTCTGTTTATTCAACATAGGTAGCAGAGGAAATAAACTCACAAGCCGTATTACGTTACGTCCAATGATTACTTACGCACTTCTTGTTTTATTTATGAAGCCTTTGTAATGTATTCAAGTTGATATTTATTACAAAAGGCACATTCATATTACGAGCATTATAGAAATAATTAAACTTAATAAATTTAGGATAATTTAAAATAAATAAAAGAATGTTAAAGAGAAGGAAGTTGTTTGTTTGTTCTTCTGTTGTACGTATTTTTAAAGATCACAATAACAAACGAAAATGCTGCTAATACATACTTAAAGATATATATTAGTTTTTTGTCAAATTAGCATGCATGCTTATTTAACAGAATAAATTCTTCACATTATTTAATAATTATAAATGCGTCAGACAAATTTGCTCTAGAAATTATCGTATAAAACTATAATTAGAAGTAACATTTTTTTTTTAAATCATTGGCTGGATTATAATATTGCATAGATACAATGGTCTTTATATCGAAACACAAAGTTTTAGAACTACTAAAATCTAATTAAAAATGGCGGGCTACTTATCCACTCTCCATTTCGAATTTTTTAATACACTTTACTACATTTTTTACTCGTTCTGAGAACCTTTTGTGAGAGTTGTCAAGTTTCTTTGAAAATAATTTATTAATCCTTTTATTTTTTCTCGCTTCTCTTTGTGCGTTAGCTTAATGAATAATTATTGAAAAGGTGACGCTCGCATTGTACGCAATATTGCGCGCTATAAATAATTTGTATTTTAATGTTAACAACTTTTCAGATACTGACTTAGTCCTATTATAACTTTGTTTTAAGCTTATTTGCAAAGACAGTAAATAATTGAATAATGATTTTTTGAATTTATAAAATACAATGTTTGGTACAATTAGGTGTCATTTAATATGAATATATTTGAATACTATACATACTTTTTTCATAAAAATATTTTTTATGTAATAGAAGAGTAAAAATTATAACACGTATATATGTGTATTGAATATTGTAGAAGCAAGTGCACCGAATAATATTTTTGTTATAAATGTGCAATTAACTGATTTTTTAAAACTAAATATATCTTAACTTCTGTAGTAAATTGTGCGGTATATGTTAACAGTTTATGCAAAAGGAATTCATTTTAAGGATTATAGTTTTAATTTTAATAAATAAATAAATGCCGTACGTACCGTTTTTCCTCCAAAATAAGACCAGGTTTCATTTTAATTTTACACCCAGAAAACGCACTAGGGCTTACTTTCTAGGGAAAACCCCAAAATAACGAAATAAAATCTTATTTTCTCATACAAAAGTAAATCATTGTAGAAATTCATGTTTTCAGTAGTCATTTTTATTTATTTGATAGTATATGTAGTATATTAAATATAAAGTATATTCTAAAATAAGAAATAACATATAAAATAAAAATCACTACATTTATTCCAATACAATCATTTCATCCATTTTCGGTATGCGTTTCATTTTTTTACTAGGTCTTATTTTCGGGATGAGGCTTGTATTAAAAACATTATTTAAAAATCATGATATGGTTCATTTTCGAAGCGAGTTTTAATTTTGGGGAAACACAATATTACAGAATACACTTGACACAGTAAATCAATGAAAGTAAATGGTAGGGATAAAAACACATACATACAGTTTCCATGCGTCTAATTTCACTAGGCTCTGATTTCATAATAATTAAATCCACAGTCTCATGACGCGTCACAGCAAAATTATTTTCGTAATGCAATATTGAAATACTCACTGCGGACGAGAAAATTAAAGTACTCGAACTCGGCGTTGGTGTTGAAGTAAGAAAAAAAAGTTTTCCGCCGGGCAGCCGTCAAATTAGGCGACTGTCAACACCAGATTTGAAGATAGCGCCTTGCCCCGTCTTTCAGAGGGTAAAATCTTTTAATTGCCTTGCCATTAAAGCCAGGCAAATCTGCTTTGGGAATTTTTGAAGAACGAGATATTACTCGGATATCGCGGTGCGTAAATATTTTTAAAGCGATTGGGGGGGATGTAAATATAGTTGTAAATTCGCGCGACCGACACGCTAAGCATTAAATACGACTTCATTGCTTTTTATGAAGGTTTTTGGGTGTAAATATTGCTCATTTTACAAAATAAGTATGCTGTTATTACGGAATTTCTATACCTTTTACCATATCGTTTATAAACATAAACCGTATGCAAATATGTACTAATATCATTGTCTTTTTATGAAGAGAAAGTGCGAAGAATATTTCTTGAGTTATTTTAATTAACTGTTTAAAATATGTAATAGAATATAGAAAGACACCTCTGATCATTGTACAAGGCAAAAAATAACTTTCTTATAAATAATAAAGAAAAAAATATTTTGAGTTTATTGATGTAATCGTGAATTATGTCGCCTTCGTGGGTGAGTGGATAGTGATGCGACTCACAAGCCGATTGTCATGGGTTTGAGGCCCGTGCTGGTCGCAAATTTTACAAATGTTTATTCATTTATATTGCAGCCAGGACACGGTCGAGCCAATAATATATATGCTTCGTTTCGGAGCGGATGTGGTTAAAAGAATGATGTAATTATTGACTTTGATCCAAATCGCTTAGCATATTAAGTGGTACATGAAATAATGTTTTGACAATTTAAAACGCTGAGTAATCATACATATATTTTCTTTTTTTTCCTTGAAAAAGTTAAATAGGAATGCAATTTATAATCACTTATCCGCTTTTTGAGAGGGAAAAGTATTACGTAATAATAAAAATTAACACAATCTTTGCCTTGTAACACCATGTAGACGTTAGTGGTCACACCTCCCTCCCTCTCGTGTCACGTGGTTTATGGACGACCCCTCAGTGTAATATATGTTTACGCCACCCATATTTTCTTTATTTTACATTATATTTCAACAAAAATTAAATGTTTATTTATCCGCCTTAAGCTCGTTAGCGTATTTTATTATTTTACACCACATATTTTGAATTTCATCAATTAAATATATATTATTCACATGAAACAGACAATCGCTTACACTGAACAATTAATATTTGCGGCATAGGTCTAACATAATGTTTCATATATATAATATTCATAATATTGGTTAACTATTATACATCTAAACCATATTATTTTTGGTATCAGGTAGTATACTCGTAAGTTGTTGGTGAGATGAATTGTAATAATTATATTTACGCAATGGGACGAAGTTTAAGCGATAAGAGCCTTCGCAAGCTTTTCACTCTTGATCAATAAAACTGATTCTTGTTAAAACATACCTACATTTATCAGTAATTAATTATAATAGAATTACTGTATACACATATGGTTTTCATTATATTATTAATCATATATTATCTCAGTAAAAACCAATTCTGTTTGATACAAATTATTCTAGGAAATTTATAATGAATAGTAGCAAATTGATTGAAGTTGTTTATGATTATATTTCATAATAAATATTCGATTATTATACAAAAACTATTTATATAAAACGTACACTCTCAGTATGAAGTTATGTTTACATATATCGGTCACGTCTTTACCAAGATTGTTCATACTGAAACCTGATACATGCGAGAAAAAAATATCGTCTCTTTAATCATAGCAATATATCTCCATAATTACATAAATATTGTTTTGTTTCCACAGAAAAAAGTCACCGGAAGAACTTTTTTTACTTAAGGGGTCGTCTATAAACCACGTAACGTTTTTTGTTACTTTTTTACCCTGCCATGTAACACTATGTAGACATTCAGATTGACCCCCTCGAGGCCTCCTCTGAAAAGTTACGTAACTTTATAATTTAACTGATTAAATGGCAGAAACGAGTTAACTTGCACAACTTAAGACTTAGTTTGTTAGAGAAATTTGAATATTAGTGCAGAAAAATGATAATATGGTCATTTAAAACAATCTTGATATAAAAACATTTAATATAATTTTAAAAGTAATATTTTGGTTCTATTCTTGCTTAAAAATTCACAGCTTATCGGGTTGTGAGATTATGTTTGGCCCAGAAAAGATTAAATAGGAATGCAACTTACAATCAACTCCAATCCACTTTTTGAGAGGGAAAAG
>JAPMAG010001370.1:0-10858 GCA_036584685.1 Rhyacophila sp. Rhy_31_5
AACAATCTTCACATTGTGAAGATCCATATGCTTCGTTTCGGAGCGGATATGGTAAGAGAAAAACTATTACCTGTAAAACAATATCTGCCCTAAATTGGGCGTTTGGATATTCACAAAACGAATGTTGCAATGAGAGATTTATTTTTATGATCAATGATTAATTGTCAATTTTTAGTTCAATCGATTTGATCCCCGTCCTAGTTTCAGATGTATACTAAAAGTTTTGTGAGTTTTTTGCCACTTAAGAGATTCGTACAAGCAATCCTCGGATTGACGGATGGATGCGCTGTTCATTGACCTACTCATTTATAAGTGTGCCCATTTAAAACTTCCTTAATATTGTATCTGTACTATAATGGTATGTACGAGTATAATCTGATTTTTTATGTATACTATATGTTTCATAAGAACAAGTGACAGAAGAAAAATATCTGTGATGAATATTAAAATCTTCTCAACAAAAAAACAACGTTTGCCAATTATGATGGAATGACTAGAGTCATCATTCCATTATAACTTTCAATGTAGCAAAGGCAATAATAATGTGCAAGTCAAGTTACAAGTTGGCTCAAAACTTAGATTAGAAAATAGTGACGAGTGTTATACGCAAGCGTTAGTACCTAGATGCTTATTATTTAACACAAGGTTCGTATATGGTTTTTTGCCATACATTTGCGAAATTGATTACTGTCCTCTAAATGCACTGCCGTAAATACATACGTTCGCCAAATTTTAACTCTTTGAGACACTGACTGACACGTGAAATAATATACCGACTCCAAATGTCATCTTTAAAATAGGGCCAGAGGAATTTTGAATCTATTTTGGCCCACATATTTTACTTACCACTTTGCTGATAACTTTAATCGGAATATTACGACACGTTTAAGTGTATACACAATAAAGGGCGAATCGCTGTCACAATAACGATGGGCTCACATAATATCCAAGTTATTAATTAGTTGATGGCGTTTTGGAGAAATTGAGGACATGCAGTATATAAAAAAAACATCGTTCATGCAAACGAAGAAAACATCGAATTAAAACTGAAGCTCCTCTCAGTAAATAATTAAAGTAATTAATATTAAGTCACGTTCTTTACAGAATCGTACACAATTGAAGGCATCCCACACAACGATTAGTTTAGGGACACCTTTTCATAAATTTGAGGAATAAAGATTCGAATAACTGTTCTGATTATTGTTATTATTTGATAAAACTAATTTTCAAAACCTTACAACACCACTTAAGAATGAAGGATAAATCTTCTTGATGCATTAAAATGTTAACAGGAATCTACTTATGTCCTAATGTTCTTATGTAAATATGCCAAAATGTGGTCCTTATCGTTGTTCGTGAGGTGCTTTCATTTATGGAAAATGAAAAAAATGCGCGCGTGTGCAGTATAAACGGCAATCGTTGAAAGTATCGTTCGCAAAAATGATGTCTGAAAATATTTGAAAGCGATATACATACAAGTATATAAATATATATAAAACACCAGTGTTTTTACTCTTAGGTTCTGAACAATATATTTATTCTTAAAAAGTATTAAAATACTTAAAAGTATTAAAATAGATAAAATTGTAGTAATGTACTGACTTGATCTAAGAATTTATTATTATTTTTCTTAATTGAACAAATGGTTCTCTAGCCCGAGTAAAATTTAACAAGGCATTCGCTCCAGCCTCTTCGAGTCTTCTTCATGCCGAGCCGGCTTTATTTATTACAATACCAGCTATGTTTTTTACAGTAATGTGATACGCTTTGCCAAAAAGTGCCAAATCCCTCTACGTCTAGATACTACCAATAGCCTTCTACGTCTAGATACTACCACTAATGGGCATAGTGATATCGTCATAGGACGTTAGTATACTTATAGAAATCTTTAAAAAAACTATTCATAAAGGTTTTAGGTAAACGAGCGTGCATAAAAGCGTCTCTGAGTATGTATTGGCATGTCAGTGGAGGATCTTTTAAAATTTTTATTACCATGTTCATATACTCGTACGTTTATTATAATTATCTTCGTAAACAAATATTGTAAACCTAACAATACTATTATATGTATCAGTATTAAAAATTATTGGTTCGGCGCCCTTTGTAAAAAAATATTTTATTTTTCTCAATGCGTATTATGCATAATATATAGTGTTTTTATAAATTAACGTAAATGTTGTGATTGTTTTTGTAAATAAATGGTGAAATTCTTTTCAGATTAATTGAGCTGACTGATTTTTTTTGTCATAATTAGACTAATTTGTCATAATTAAAAAAGAAGAAAAACGGTTTGTTAAGTTTGACACTAGATTCAAAATTCAAGTTGCCCAACATTTAAATATATAATAAATGACAAAGCCCAAATATTATTTTGTGCTGTATTTTAAAATTATATATACTGTCAGGTATAATTTATTCATACTCGTATTTCTTTAATAATTTATACAATTTTTTATATCTGGGTGAGTTTCAACGGGTCAAAATTCATACAAAGGATGTCTCATTTTTTTAAATGTGGTTACTTTTTAAATCTAACCAAAATATCGTCGGTTCAAGAAGCGGCCGAGGCTAGGCCACCATTCTTCTCTAGAAAGGAGCCAATCGGGGGATTGACTATATAAGAGAAGAGCAATGTCTTCGTACTATGTCACAGTTCATTTGCTCTTATTGCACTGTCCTACTAATAACTTAAAATGAAGTGTCTTTTGGTAAGAATGGGTCTGATCTTTGCTAAATAAACATTTATTTAAACATGATAAAAACTATCAACACTGTTTTTAAAACTTAATATTATGGATATAGATAGTTTGGAAATTTTAATTTCAAGATAATTGAAATACTATTTTCTATTTTCCATTCTTGGTGGAAAACCATAATTTTAACATAATAACACAGTTATTAAAGTTAATTGTACACTAGAAAAAAAAACCTATTTCATTTGTTATTTAATTGTTTCATTCATACTAGTTGGTAGCGCGCACACCTATCAAGCGGGGATCCCGGGTTCAAGCCCGGGCTGGTTACAATTTTTTCTAAATAAGTAGCCATGACACCAACCCGAAACGGTTTAGCTAATAATTGACAATTATTACTCGTAACAAAAATAAACTGTCAAAGCAATCTTCCCATCGTGAAGATCCATTTGCTTCGTTTCGGAGCGGATACGGTTAAAAGAAAATTTGTTACGATATCAGTTGAAAATGTCGTAACAGTAGAAATAGGTCATGTTTATATATATATATTTAATTTTTAGAAATTACTGTAAAACCTGTATTTTTATTTCAATTTAAGTTAATTTGAAAAAGAAAAGAAATCAACATTTATAATTACTTTGATAAACTGAATTAAAATGTACACTTGAACGATAAAAAAAATTGTATGAAAATATATATTTAAAGAATCACGGCTGCTTTCGTTATTTATGACATTTTCAATTGATATAAACTGAGGCGGTAAAAATAGACTTCCCTTGACTTTTTATAAATTTATTTATATATTAAGTATAAAAAACTTTATTATTAATGAGGGGTTCAATACAAGCAAATTATTTCATCCAAAATCTTCAAAATTAACTATTCATATACACAATTTTGTCTCTATTTTTAATATATTTATAATCATTAACGTTACAATAGTCTAGTTATAAAAGACACGATTTAAATCATTTCAAGCTATGAAAATATAATTAATTTTCGTGCGTGGTCCTTATTTTAGACAATTATTATGTCGATAGTCATAATAACATTCATACCGAGTCAATTAATTTTTATGACACTTTTGTAACGTAATATTCCTAAGACTTATAAAATTATTGAAATTGTCTATTATTTAATTAGTTTGTTAAAAAAATAATGAAAGGTTAATTCTTCATTAATTTCACTATATCATTATAATATTTTTAAAAGTGCACTCTTCAGTCAAAAATGTGTTAACATGCAAATCCTTTCTTGATTTTATACTTACTTTTACTGTGTTATTATTTCAATATAGTTACTTTTTGCTGAAGGTTCAGATTAATAAAATTAAATATCAACACCATATGTGTATATATTTTGATAATCTGCAGACTATTTTTAGATTTTTATTTTAGTATTTATTGGTTTTAATATTGTCTTTCAATCAACGGCGGGTTATAATTTAATTGGTTAACAATAATATAAATGTATAACAATTATGTAAACATCATTCCATTATAATGGTGTATTCTAGTAATTTTTTTTAAACAGTAGTGTCTTCTTTACTTTGATATATTATATATTTTAGAAAAAAGTTTTATTAATTTTTTCTGACTCTTCTACACTCGTAAATAATTGTCGATAACAAATAATTTTATTTTATTACTGCATATATTTTGACTATTAAAAGAATTGTATAATCTTTACATTAAATAAATTATTTTACGTTAATTTCATCTCATTAACATAATTTTTATTCGTATGAGGTAATATCAATAAATAATTTGATATCTAAGAATATATGGCTCGCAATAAATTATGTTTTTTTTTAATTATTGAAGTTAAAAATCAATCTTATAAAGTTTTTCAAAATATTAGGTAGATATCTTTATTTTATCAATGATACGAAATAACATACTTAACTGATTTATATTGGGCACGAGTGCTATAAATTTTTTTTTTTCTCTTACTCCAAAAACTAGTTTTGTACAAACGCTGAGAAAAAATATTCTTATATTTTAACTGAAATGCATTCGATTTTTTACGTGAAATATATGAATGTGTTTTAAAAATTACACACCGACAAACTACTTTCATTTTCAAGTCAGTGCAATAAAGTATTAAAACTAAGCCAGGAAATGCATACATCTCTAGTAAATGCTCGAGCAAATTCGCGTACAATTTAATGCTACTTGTTCTATTATATAGATATTTCAAAATCAATAAATCTGATGCATTGCTTATATTTTGATTTTAACAACATTGGCATGACATAACATCGATAATAGAATTGACAATAGTTTTTTTTTTAATTTAATTAAATGGCCTGTGATATCTATTAAGTGTTTCAAGACACTATTCTTTCAGTAAAATGATCTTATTATAACTGCATAGTAAAAATAGAATGATTAATAACTTATACGTATTTTCAGGTGATTGCTAGTGTGATCGCTGTCTGTAAAGGTCAAGGAGGTTACTCATATAATGCGCCAAGTTCCGGTGGAATCGGTGGATTTAGCAGCGAGCCTACAGCAGGATCAGGAAATTCATACGCTTCCATGTATTCTCAAGGCGGTTCAAGTGGAGTAGGTCATTCTGGATTAAGTGCCATCGGAGGAACAAGCGGATTTTCCAATACTTTCTCCAGTGGAGGAGGAAATTCAATCGGCTTAAATATGAACAAGGTGTCATTCGGAAACAGCGGCGCTGGAATTTCTGGCCAAAGTAGTGGATTTTCGGGAAGTGGTTTCTCTGGTAGCGCATTATCGGGTAGTGGATTCTCGGGTAATGCACAAGTCAGTAATTTGGGTTCGTCATATTCTAATTACGCCAGTCAAGCTCCGATTGTACACAAACATGTCTACGTTCACGTCCCACCAGCGGATCCAGAAGAAAACGTATTCAGGGCACCTCCCGTACTCCCTCCTCCCCAAAAACATTACAAAATTATCTTTGTAAAAGCACCTTCACCCCCTGCTTACACCAACCCAATAATTCCAGCTCAACAACAAAACGAAGAAAAGACTCTCGTATACGTTCTTGTCAAGAAACCAGAGGATCAACCCGATATTGTCATTCCATCAGCTGCGCCAACCCAGCCTTCAAAGCCAGAGGTATATTTCATTAAGTACAAGTCGCTGAAAGAGAGCGCCGGTGGAATTGGCGGGGGGATCTCCGGAAGTGGGGGCGCATCTGGCATCGGGGGTATAAATGGCGGAGTGTCTGGCATCGGAGGCATTGGCGGTGGAATTTCCGGAGGAAGTGGGTCAGGCCCAAGCGCGATCGGAGGGATCGGACTCGGTGGCGGCCATGAGTCTATCGTTGTAGATAATCCCTTCGCGAAATCTCCCAATGCTCCCGCGCCCGTATATGGTCCACCTTCTTCGCAAATGAAACACTAAAAACTGATGTATAAATTGCATTTATAATGATGTTTCCATACTGCGAAGAATATCTTTTCGATTTTTTGTATTGCAAGCGAAAATGCTTTCGACACTCTTTCAATTGGAAAGTATTATTCTTACCATAAAGCGATTTTTTTTGCGTACCAGCATAAGTATTTTAAATTATAATTAAAAACATATTTACTCGCTGTATGCGTGAATTTACTTTTAATACTATTTATGTGTAAATAATTATTTATTCTGTGAAAAATAAAGTGATACATTTTTATCAATATTAATTTGTTTTTTTTTTGGAATATTTTGCAATGTCACAAAATAGTTATTAACAGAACAAGTCAACATGTAATTTTGTAAAAAAATAATAAATATTCCTTGTAAGCAGGTTGGCATATTGAAGGCTCTATTTATTCACAGGAGTAAAACAATTACGTGTATTGATAAAAGACTACGAGTTTAATTATTCACATTAACATGTAGTTAGATATCATTCTAGAAAGAGTACATGCCTTAAATTTAAAATAATAATCAGAAAAATATTTAGTTTTTCCGTATAGTGAAATATTTAGTCGCCTTCGTGGGTGAGTGGATAGCGCATCTAACTTACTAGCCGAGGGTAGCGGGTTCAAATCCCGTAGCTGGCGAAAATTTCACCGGGTTTTTCATTTGTGCTTAGAATCAGGACAAGAACTAAATTGGTTAAGCTAAGAACTGACAGTTATTATTTGTAAAAAATATTTCAAAAGAATTTTTGTATTTCTGGGCTGCATATGCTCCGTTGCGCGGTGAAAATGGTTTAAAGAAAGAAAATAATGTTTCGCATTTTTTTCATATTTTAAGTACATTAAAGATTGAAAAATGTCTATCTTGTTTTTTAATAAATATTAAGTTGGTTATACACTAAAAAAATGATGTTATGTAGTGAAGAATTAAAAAACGAAAATCAATATTTTGTTCTATAATTCACAGCGATTGAAAATTTGTAGGTATATTTAGGTATATTCATCGTTAGGCTAGTTGGTAGCGCGTACGTTTTTCAAGCAAAATTTTTCAAATGTTTTTGTATTGTAGCCAGGATACGAACCCGAAATGGTTGAGGTGATGATTGACAATCATAACTCGTAAAAAACTGTCAAAACAATCTTCACATTGTGAATATCTATATGTTTCGTTTCGGAGCAGATATGGTTAAAATAAAAAAAAGATATTCATTTAGTTAGATATAATAATTGGCATTGTGTATAAAGCAATATGACTTTGTCGACGTTGCGGTCCAATAATATAAATTTCCATCCTATTTAGTAGAGTTATTTGTTTTTGATATATTTTTCTGCCCTAGAGATTGTAAAGGAATTTAATAAGTTATTTTAGAAGTAAGCGGATTTTTTTTCATACATCAATGTGTGATTCCCAAAGGAGGGAAACGCTCTTGAGGGGGAGGAAGGAGTGACCACCGTTTACATGTCGTTACAAGAGGGAGGGTGGCTTAATTTGTATTGTTTCGTAATACTTTTCCCTCTCATAAAGTGGAAGAGTCGATCATAAATTGCATTCATATTTAATGTGGAAAGATACGTAACCTTTGAAAAGAGGGAAGGAGGGGTCAAATTGATTGTCTACATGGTGTTACACGAAGGGGGGGAGGGAAAAAATGTAAGAAAAAACGTTACGTGGTTTATGGACGACCCTCAAAGTACTGCAGTATATTGCCAACAAGCGTATTTTTATCTTTTTTTTAACCATATCCGCTCCGAAACCTGAAGATTGTTTTGACAGTTTTTTACGAGTAATAATTGTCAATTGTTAGTTCAACCGTTTTGGGTTCGTGTCCTGGCTACAATACAAATCAATAAATATTTGAAAAAAAATTGCAACGAGTCCGGGCCTTGAACCCAAGATCCCCGCTTGATAGGCGTACGCGCTACCAAGTAAATTAACGAGGACGTCACATTTTTAAAGGGCATTTAAATCTGATATTATTTTATCTACAATCATTTTTAATTAAAGAGTTCACTTTTGTACTGGCAGCTAATTTACTTGGGTTTCAATTTTAGCTTGTTTGTCAACACGAAGATAACTAACTTTAAGAGTCATTAATCTTTTAATCACGGTTCTCATAATGTTTTTAATGTTTATAGAAATTGTAAATAGCTTTACGATTTATTGAAGTTGAGATCACTCTTGAGTACTCTCACTTTATTTGTATTAAATGATGTGATTTTTTATTAGTATTTTTTTAACTTTCTTCATTACGGGCTAAGTATAATACTTTAAAGTCGTAATTTCTCATTTTCATGATGTCAAAATTACACTATTACCATTCACACAGCATAAAAAAAGGAAATGAAATTTTAGATGCCGATTTTAAAATTCAATTTGAAGATACAATCTATTTTATATTAATCTGGAGTTGGCGAAAATTGAAGTCGTTAAAATTTGGATTCACTACGAGTAACTCTCTCTCTCAATCAGTATGAATCCGTCTTATTAGTTGCTTCATATGTAGAGAAATCTTCAGATTCACAACTATTGCGCATATGATAACATGTCGATTTGAATAATATTAGGATTTAAATACCTCATTATATTTAATAAAATCATCAAAACGGAAGGTGAAATTGAATACGGCCCTATTAGGATTACTGTAAGATTTCGTTAAGAAAATCTATTAACCCATTTTTGCATTTGTAATTATATTTCCGTCATTTTGTAACTAACTATTTTATTATAATATTTTCAAAATACACGACAAATAAAGATTGTATATTTAGCACAACTTTTTATGCAATTAATTACGATTACGCATCGTACACATCCAGATAATAATTAAAGTGTAATAATAACAAAATTGTTAAAATTAGAAATAAATGAATGAATTTGAAAACTACTAACTTATCAATTAGAATATATAAAAATTGAACTTATTTAACAAAGTAATAATCGTCTATTTAAGCTTTTAATTATACATATGTAGATACATTTTTTCTATGAAAAATCGAGATACAAAACTCAATTTTCAATGATGTTTGATTTATTGTTGTACAAGTATATTTAATTTAAATTTCTAAGTAAATACGATGACAAATTTTGTTAAAAACACTTTATTTATGTTCATATTTGTTTTTCAAAAAAATTCAACGCCGCTTAATTGTATTTCATACACTTCAATTTATATTTTTTTCTTAATCCGAAAATTAAGAAATAAAATGTTCTCTAATGCAATATTCACACATTTTGAAAAGCGGTCCCATTCTATCTCCATACATTTTCCATAAACCAAGTGAATATTTGGAGTCTACCTGATTCACTGATTTATCGCCCCCTGTCCCAGGTGTCTCCAACTTCCAGCTGAGTGAAAAACTGTACACAAGGTATTCTGCACTCGCTCTGCAGGATGGCTGTCTATACATGGAAAACATTAATAGAGTGTAAGATAAAAAAACCATTATAAAAACGTATTAGTTATATTAATACCATTCATTTCAAGCCGTATTAGTATATAATGTTTTTAGTCTAATAAATTTAAAGAAGCTTCATATTTTGTAGAAAAGTAGTACAAAATATAAAACAAAAGTTATTTTGTCTGTATAGTTTATGAATTTAACACAATATATATATTTACGTCATCTTTTTTACTTAGCATATGGTTTCTTTTAACCTGTCTAGGAGTGAGTTTTATAATTACGGTTGCATAGTTTGGTGCAAGTTTATTTAATAATCTTGTTTTAAATTTTGAATTTTATAAGATGCAACACTTTTTTTGTACAATATTTATTTAAAGCATTAATAATATACACGTGTATTTTATTTATTGATACTTAGCAAACATATACGAGCACGTCTATACTTCTTCAAAGCGAATTTTGAGCGAACACATGTGCGTGTCCATATCCTAGACAGGTTAATTAACACAAACCTATTATTGAGTTGAAATTGTGAATACTTTTTTTTAATTTTGTGCGTAAATTACGTGCAGCATTTGAAATACGTATACTTTTAAGAAGATTGATAAGCCTTTATTCATTTTACACACCGCCAGTTCGGTAGGTAATATTAACAAATATTTGAAAAAAATATATAAATTACCGTAGACATAATTGTGAAATGTTAATTTTTTATTTTATATTTAAAGATATCATATATTATATGTGTTGTCAAAGATTATTTATTTGTGAAAGCTATTGTAATATTTACATTTAAGTTGTTAATAACAGCGCATATTAAGTCGGCTCTACGAGATTCTTCGGTGCATAAAAATCAAAGTTTTCTTTGAAAAAAATCAGTTTCAAATGAACACCAAGACATTTTGGTGGTATATAATATATTGGCAAATAGTAACTTGATAACTGATTAACTATCAGCTGTATTAATACTATTTTACGCTAAACGTTACAGCGTTTCTCAATCCTTATATTATAAAATACATGACCCCATGAATATTGACATGTTGGTGAAAAGAAAATACAATAAGAAGAGTAAAAGTAGCTACAAATTTACAAATATATTATCATAGTTAATTTATTAAAAAAAATATATTCTCTCCGAAATGAAACAAATGGATATTCTCAACATGAAGATTGTTTTGATAAGTTTTATTATGAATAAAAAATGTTAATTTTTAGCTCGATTTTTTTGGTCCATGCCCCAGTAGACATAAAAAAATCCTGTGAATATTTGCCAGCTACTGGATTCAAACCCGCGACTAAATGTTTGTTAGTCGTGTAGACTATTCACTTACCGACGAAGTTATATTTAGTTTTATTATTTTATCGCAGGCTAATG
>JAPMAG010001375.1:0-12555 GCA_036584685.1 Rhyacophila sp. Rhy_31_5
AATTATTAGCTCAACCGTTTCTGGTTCGTGTCCTGGCTACAATACAAATGAATAATAATAGTAATAGTACTAACTGTAAATCACTGATAACTTTTAGAACTTTTTGGTTGTTTCTGTGTTATGATTTTTTTTTTAATATTTAATTTTACTAAAAATAAATTATAAAATTATGAATATTATTTTTAACCTTTGGTTGCCTAAAAACAGTGACCGGTTTTTAATGAAAAATATATTTTTATTTTTCAATCGTATAACTTAAAGTTATTTATTATTGACGTTAGCATGTATTTTTTATTTTTGTACTTAACATTTTTTTTGTATATGGATGTTGCGGCTATGCGAATTATTGAGCTTAGCTTATTGCATTGATAAGACTCTCACAACTTCTTATATAGTTATTCAGTCTTTTTTAAACATGTAATGGACATTACAAATTATTGATATCTATATATATATAATAATACGAGAAAATTAAAATAATATATGCACACAATTAAATCTGAGCAACACATAATTAACACAGAAAGTAAAAATACTCAACAATTAAAAAGTGAAAAAGATAAAATATATTTATACTCGAGGAGGTCTACCGATCGAACCTAACAGATTCCATTATCCAAAACTAATTCAAAGAACAAAGTTTGCTTAAACTCAATCTCACTCAAGTGGAAGATATCAATAACTGAGATAATTATATTAAACATAGTTATTACTCTCCGTATCGGCATAAATACAAACCGGTTAGTTCTATATATATAATACATATAAATGTATCATTGTTTAGATAACATTGTTACTATTAAAAAGAAATCAGACAATAACACCGAAATATTTAGCTGTAAACCATTTACAAAAAGAGCTTTTATAAAAAAGTTTATTTTACTTTATATTACAAAGCTTTAATAAACTTTTAAGCTATTACAATGTGAAAATATTTTCGTTGAGAAAACTTTATTCACGATAAAGTAATTGTAAAGAACAATAATTATGAAATGAATTTTGTACATAAAACGCACTTACCAAAAAATTGGAAAAATTTGCAGTTTTTGATAATCACAATAGTTTTTTTAAACAATCACAATAGATGTTTAATGTGGTTGAATTTTCCTTTTTTTTTAAACTAAAACTGAATGCATTAAAAAGATGTATATCAATCACCAAAACGTTATAATGTTACACAGTTTTCACTTCAATTAACACATTCAACTGACGTAGGCTTTTTCAACAAGCCACATGTTGTTATGCATATAATAATTATATTGACGTAAAACTTTACGATAGCGTGTTGTTTGTTCAAACATTCGATAAGCGATGCGTCCTCACTCTGAGATGCTTCCGTTGCGACTGGCGAAAGAGATTGCCGAAAAGTGATGCGAGGCTGTTTCGAGCTCAACAATAATAGGGTGTGGGTGACTACCCCAAACAGCAAACTCTCAGGCTTTCACGCGCCGTATTTTTAAAGAAAAGCTTGTCAGGCGATGAAAACACAATACAGTGTGATACTAGCTTAATCAGTTAGATTAAGCTATTATACAAATTCTCTCGATATTTCTCATGAACAGAAAAAATTAATGACTTATCGTAGATTAAGTAATTTATCGCGTGTCACAAATTTAATTTATTGTACGTAATATATTGAAATTAACATAACAAGCATACTCATTTTATGTAAAAACTGTTGCATTGTGTGGTTTATATACAAAGACTATCCAGAGAGCAAGCTTCATGTGGCTATTAAACAAAAACATAACGTACATAAAAATAAATATTGAATTGTCAAGTATTAACCATAAACTATTTTTAAACGTAATTTCCACCATTGTTTAGGTATTTATCACAGTGAAGCGTAAGCTTTTTCACGTACCTGTCATAAAAAGTTCCTGTCTGTAATGCAAACCATGTAGTAGCAATATTCTTTGCCTAGATGGCCTACAAAATGTCTGAATAAAAAAACAATCAATGAAATGGAGACATATTTCATCGCTAACAAAGACAAAACCCTTACCATGTTCGTTCAGGACAAAACTTGCCCACACACATGTGACACAGCGGACTTACAGTACTTCAGCCGGATGTAGTTCAACTATCCATGATATAGTCCAAACCTAGCATCGAATGATTTCGATTTGTTTCTCGACCTAAAATCATTTTTCGCTGGTCAGTATTTCTACGACGACGATAAAATGAAGAATGCTGATACTATGTGATTTGCATTAATGGAGGAAACGTTCTATGACAAGGCCATACAAAAAATCGTATCCCGATATGACAAATGCCTTAATAATAGTGTAAATAATTACGTGGAAAAAAAGTTTAATGTTTATACTTGACAATCCAATAAAATAATATTTAAATACCTTTTGTTTTTGTTTAAAAGCCTCATGAAACTTACTAATATTTATTTATAAGTTTTCAATGAATTAATTAAACAAGCGTTTTATTTTAATACTTATGTCATGTATTATAAAATCAAGTTTTTTTATAGAAAAATATACAAAACTATACATATTAAAGGTGTATTTATTTTTGGTATGGAGAAAAGTTATACACTGGTATACTGTTCTCATTTTTCGAAAGCGTTATTTATGGTTTTTATTTTTCTGACTCTAAAATCTCTTTTATTAATTTTTAAAATAATTAACAGACACGTTACAAAATTTTCAACTAAAAAGAACGCAGACGCAAACACATGCGTGCGTGCGTATTCAAATATATTCGTATATACATACACGTGCATTCAAAAGTTTTAAGCATCAATCAGAAGGTGGTGTTATTTGTGAAAACTATTTTAATGATTTTAATGGCACCTTTCAAAGTTTCAACCATTTTAAATGCCCAATTGTTAATAGACAATCGTTTATCAGTATTTTAGTAAAAGACTTAATATGGTGTCGTAATTAAGTTGTTGCATTTTAAATCATTTCGCTTGTGCGTGAAAATTATTATACATTAACACGCTTATTTTGCAGAGTAAAACTATTTTTGAACGGTTGAATTTGATGAAAAACTGAAAAAGGTATACTAAATAATCTTTATCATTAAACTCATGTATATGTAATATTTAAATGAAAGATAATTCTCCTACAAATTTATTTTAAATACTTTTATTACTTATTAACTTCGAAACAGCACTAGGTAAATATATTTAAAATATTCTATTCACGTTTTGAAAAAACTTTTAACAAATTTATGAATTTTTGTTGAAGAAGTAATATGGGCCTACGAGTATATGGATAAACTTCACTTTTTTTAGAAAAATGACTTAAAATGTATAATATATATATATATGAGTACTCTTTTTATTATTTAATACACAAATGCGTATTTATGTGTTAAATATATATTCATATAGTATTGAATTTTATTGCATTTAATAGAAATATATTTAAATTGGTGTCGTCCCCATTAGACTAGTTGGTAGCGCGCACGCTTATCAAGCGGGAATCCTGGGTTCAAGCCCAGTCTGGTTACAAAATTTTTCAAATGTTTTATAATTTGTATTGTAGCCAGGACACGAACCCAAAACGATTGAGCTAATAATTTACAATTATTACTAGTAAAAAGAACTGCCAAAACAATCTTCACATTGTGAAAATCCATATGCTTCGTTTCGGAGCGGGTATGGTAAAAAAATAAAAGCAAATAGATTTTACTTCCTACAAAGAGTGTTCTGCAATCTTTATAGAATATGTCATTTATAATATTTCTCATCTCTCAAGAAATTTCTGCCAAAAATTGTAAGGTTTTTAAAGTTACAAATATTTTTTTTTTGTCCAGCAAATGCGCCATGTATGATTTTTTTATTACGTACTATTAACATTAACTATAATATATGAACAGTATATTTTAAGTAAATGCGCAAGAACTCCTTTTTGGCATGTTATCGGCTATATACGAGTACCTAAGAGACGCTGATTTATAAAAAATATTTTGTAAAATAATTTTATACAAGTGTCAATAAAAAAAATGTTAACGTGCGTTAACTGATTTAAGATTCAAATGACATATTTTTTTTTAGAAAATGGTGGAACCAAAATATACCTAATCTTTATCACCAATATGTTTTTATATTGCCTTCTAGACAGCTGTTAAAGAAGCTTTCAACTCAGAAGGCAGAGTCAGTCTCAATGGTGTCCATAAAATAATACGCTAACATAAAGTATTGAGTATTTCCATAATCATATGGTCATAGATAGTCGGGCGAGTATAAAAATATCTTTACTTTCCTAGAACGGTGCTTTGCAACCTTTACTTACCCATAGCACACCAAAGTTCTACCTAGAACTCCACGGCACACTACTATTAAAAGTATGTCAAGTTATATTAAATCTAACTCAATACATTTTTTCTTGGCACTTACTCAAAAAATAATATTGAACTCAAAAAAGTATATATTTCAACTACATATTTGACACTTAAAACAAATTGACGTAGCGTTCACCGAACAATCGTTTATTTTCTACTTTAAAACTAGGTTTTTCAATGTTTCTTGATAGTTTCGACAATATTTTTTATCGCTGTCAAACTTTATTCTATGGATTATAGCCTTTTTAGTATAGAATAAAGAAAAATCCTATTTAGATTTTTAGATACATCTAACATCGTATTATAGTGGAAGATTTTGCACACCAGTTGCAAAACACTGCTCTAAAAAACGTGTTAAGAAAAGTAAATCACATAAAAATGTCAACAAAAAAAAAAAATCTCAAAAAACGATGATTTACGCTGAAACGTTGGTCTGAAAAAAAATTATGTCTACAACTAATATTTCCTAGTTAATAACGTGACTCAAAAACTATACTTATGAATGAATGTGGATATTAGAACCAGAAGAGAAGACAAGGAAAAGCCATGCAGATACTTTAAAATAATATTAAAAATAATTATTGAATGAGTTGCAGAAAACAAGTTATTGTGCATCTACACTAATGATAAGCTTCAAATAATATGTCCTAATGTAGTTGATGTCTTGATTGAAAGAAAACTCAGGTGGACTATTGTATTGTACAATATATGTGCTTTAAATCCAAAACTTTAAAAAAAGTATTTGAAAGAACTCCAGTAGGCTTTTACGTATTACATTGTTTTATTACGTGATAGACGGATAATATCATCACAGATTAAATGATTGGAACATGAGAAAAGAATATTATAAATGGCTGGAAGAAAAGAAGTACTAGAAAATAAGCCTGAAAAAATATTGGGGTGTGGGCTATGGACCTAAAGGATGTTCGTAAAAATGTTTGATTTATCTATTATGCAAACGTGTCTACCCCAAGCGAGCAAATAAAAGTTATCTAATTTTAGTACAGCATTGCTTTTGAATATTCTATCCCCATCGAATAAAGCCTTTAAGTACATATCTTTTGTCATTTCCACTTCGTGTTTGTGAGAAATGGTATTTTCTGATTTTTGAAAATGACTACAAATAAACGAAATTTCACTGTTGATGCCACATTGACGCCCTGACATTACACATATCAAACCGAATACGGCAGTTATAATTTTTTATCATGGAAAATTCAAACAGTCATGAAATATAGGACTTGAAAATAATATATTTTTATTTTATACTGTAGATGTCATGTGATAGATGGAATTGATATTCATAAATATTTAAAAACTTCATAACATAAAATATGAGAAAAGTAAGAATATTCCTTATATTTTTATAATGTATTTTTTTAAATTGTTTTTGTTACTTAAAGATATTTTCAAAGCAAGATTTTTTGTAAGCTTCCAATAAGTGTGTACACTGAACAATGTTGATAAATTGACAAATCTTACAATAGTATATCAACTAAAAATGTATTCATTGGATACGTGATAAATGTGGATAGAAAGTGTTTGATATCTACCTAAAAATTGTGAACATTAGTAATTTTGTATTCCAAAACGAAAAACTAAGCTGCCAGTATTTTTTTTTTAACATAAGTAGCAATGTCTATTTTCAATATCATTTATCGTGTAAACATTTTTACCTGAGTGAGTGTGAACTTAAGAGGATTTTTTCTATTAACTTTTCTTGTTTAACCAAATCTACTAAACTCATTTGGTATATTTATTCAATTATAAATCGATTATCTGGCTCCAATTTGTTTTTATTTTGTTTTTTGATTCTTGTTTTAGCTACTTATTATTTACATTGAATTTCATTACTGTGCTATTTTTGTATTGTCATGTTGTGATCTTATTGAATTATTAATGTGTATGGAAAATACTAAAGCGAAAGAGGCGTCATATATTGTATGTGGACATTATTGTTTATAGGCAAGTTTGGTGGCAAAATATGAAAAAAACAACAATTTATTATTTGTCACTCTCAAGTTCATATATATTTTATGTCTGAATAATAAAACGTGCGACAAAAATAATTTTGAGAAAAGAAATCAACTAGAGTTTAGATTATAGTAAAAGCCTAAAAAAACTAAATGTTTTATATATTTTATAATATCGACCCTGTTTAGGTAAAAGGACGTTACGCTCAGTTTTTTGAAAACTGGTTTTATTTGAGAATCACAATGTATTCTGTTTAAAGGAATTAAGCCTAAAATGCCGAATTGTTATCAAAACACAGTTTTAAATTTTGAAAACGAATGACTTACTAAGTTTGTGTGAAAAGAAAGAAGAATAAACACTAAATTTTAATACATTTAATAACTTGTTTAATTATCAGGTTAGGAAAAAAAACATCAATATATTGATCATCATGCACTTCAAGTTTGTGTTAAAGTGTCTTTGAATAAAAATCATGAAAATACGTTTTTTTGTGCCTCCTGTAAATTTTTATCTGTAAGGGCTATTCTCTTTTACCACCTAACTACGGTCGATATAATATTCCAACGTTTTGTATAAATGACATTTTGGATCATCTTCTATTAAAAAGTCATAATACGTATTCTTATTAATATTCGCATTTCTAAAAACCAGTATGCTGTATATACTCATCATGTTCTTTTCATCACCATTATAAAAAGAAGTGAAACGAAGAATATTTCTAAGTACAATTTGTTAATAATTCATATGATGTAATATTGTATGTTAGAATGCAACGCAAGAGATGTGATTAATAGCATGTAGCCACTAGATTGGTACTTAAGAGTATAGTCAAGTTATGTGGTCATTTAAAGCAAAAAGCAGTTTTATCAGTGGAATGTTGCGTATACGGAAAAAAGTTGTTCGCTTTGTATAAAACAACACATGCACAATTTATTGAGAACATTATTGTCATACATGCATGGTTAAGTGATGAAAAGTCAGAATTGTGCCCAAAAGCATTATTTTAATATTTTTTTTTGAATCGGCCGTCGACCTAGATAATTTAGTAAAGTGTAAATAGGACCAAAATAATATGTCTACTTTAATTATCGCCATATAGCGGTCCTAGGAGAATAAGCAAAAACTTGGAGACATACTTCAAAGAGTTTAAATAAGTAAAATATTGACAATTTGATGATTACTGGTAGTACTCGTATTATGCAAAACTATATTTTTTCATAAAAAAAAAATATTTCCTGCTTAGACGAAAAATTCACCCAATATTATATTTTATTGTCTATAATAATTATGCTCAAAATTTTATTATTAAAATTTCTTACGTTTTTTATGTTTCACTAAAGAAATAACACGTTTTAAACTGTATTACTTTTTTTTAACCATATCCGCTCTGAAAGGAAGCATATGGATCTTCACAGTGTGAAGATTGTTTTGACAGTTTATTTTTTACGAGTAATAGTTGTCAATTATTAGCACAACCGTTTCGGGTTCGTGTCCTGGCTACAATACAAATGAATAACCATTTGAAAAATTTTGTAACCAGCCCGGGCTTGAACCCGGGATCCCCGCTTGATAGGCGTGCGCGCTACCGACAAGTCTAATGGGGACGACAGACATTTATTACAGAAAATCATTTATTTTATACAAGAATAATCACTTTATCAATAAATTTACAAGGAGATGTCTTAAGGTTGGTTAATGATTTAGAACTGAATATATAGAACTATATTTGATCGCTATTTGTCAAGCAGTGACGAGACTAGAATATTATAACAATACAAATATCAATTGGTTTATAATTCATCAGAACTAATCATTATAAGTTAGAATAAGTTACAAGATAAAATGTTATACGGAGTGTGAACACATAATATGTTTGTTTATTAACATATAATAACTTGCAAGTAGCAATGCACTAAAAAAAGTTTATAAAGGACTCTTAATGAAAGTCAAATAATGAATTTACTCCGATAAAGATTAACATCACTTTAAATAATTTTAATTTTTGGTCAACTTTTCATTTATATTTGAAGCCATATGTTTGCTAATAAATACTAATTTGGAAATGTAATAAATATTAAGTATAGTCTTACAAAAATGTAACGATAGACGCCTGAGAAAATATCTGGACGCAATATTTATTAAATATCAGTGTTGCATTGTTAGATTGCATAAAAAATCATACGTCGTTATTACTTTATATACGAAATACATGTATTTTATAATAATTTTCAAAAGATTATGAATACCTACAATTTATAATAGTTTTAACCACAGATAAAAATGTAGTAAAATACTAGTATAATCTTTATTTTTTGTCAATTAAGCAAAAAGCTTAATGCCCTAAGTAGTATTAAATAGGGGCTCATGCAAAGTCATTCGATCACTTTTTAGCGCGCCACTGGGTATATGTACTCCAATTTACGAGTACGTGTTAGGGGTCGTCCATAAACCACGTAACCTTTTTTCTTACTTTTTTTTACCCTCCCCCCGTCCATGTAACACCATGTAGACATACAGGTTGACCTCTTCCTCCCTCCTCTTGAAAGTTACGTAACTTTCCACACTAACCGATTAAGTACCAGAAGCGAGTAAACTTACACAACTATAAACGTAGTTTGCTAGAGAAATTTGGATATTTTGGATGATTTTAAATATAAAAGTACAGATAAATGATTATAATATGGTCATTAAAAATATAGTCACGATAAAGAAACACTCGATATACTTTTTAAGTTTTTTTTTTGCTTAAAATTCACTGCTTACCAGGTTGTGACATTATGTCTGGAACAGAAAAAGTTATATAGGAATGCAATTTATAATCATCTCCTATCCACTTTTTGAGAGAAATAGTGTAACGTAACAATAAAAATTAACCTACCTTCCTCCTTGTAACGCCATGTAGACGTTGATGGTCATCCCTCCCTCCCCCTCAAGAGCGTTACGAGGCTTATGGACGACCCCTTACTGATATTACTAATACATGTTTCTATAGAGTTATCGATGTTTGGAATTATTTATACTGTTTGAATGTATCGTTTTTATTGCACTCGCTTTTAACACGAAACCACTTTGTAATGAAATTTATTGTTCGCGTATGGCAATCAGAAAGCTCTTTCTATCGTAATACAAATGGCATTTCCGATAATTACTTGTTTAATTATTACATGGTGCGTGTAAACAAAACGGTTTTTTACTAATTTGTTGTTACTATAGCAATTTTCGTATACTTATCATTTAAATGAGTAAACCGTTAGACCTTTTTGAAAGGTTATGTCTTATCTTAGCGAGCGAGGTTATCTATAAACTGTTCCCAATATAGTTGAAACGTCAACGATAGTAAAATTTACTACAATGTGTCTTCGCGGTTACAACTCAAAAAATACGATATTTTTGTAAATATTTGATAAATATGTTTTTCAAAAAAATATAATTTAATAGCAATTAAGATTGCTCATATAATAAACAGCAACTTAAATATTTAATCTTATCTTAAATATTTTTATTTTGAAATATAATGTTTTATAAAATCTACTGTAAATAAATATAACATTTTAGTGACGCTAAATTTTAATACTATATATATCTGTACCTATGAGGTAAACTACACCATGCTATTTTTTGCAAAATTGAAATATCGTATAAAACAATATTATAATGTTCTTTCCAGTGATATACTCAATTATATTTTAATCTTAGAAGAAAATGGTGTAAAAAAAATAGAGATATAATTGTTATATATTATACGAAGGAAGCAAAACCAAAACAACTTTGAACAGCCGTAATGATAGAGCGCCATTTTTGATATAGTGTAGTTTCCTTTGTAGGCATATATATGTACGAAATTGATTATTTATTTATATTTTTTTAAATTAAGGTTTATTATTCATAAAATAAACAGTAGCATAGCTGAGGCATAAGGAAATCATGCAAAACATGAAAGTTTAGTCCGATAGGGGGCTCAAAGTGTTTGGACACCTAACATTACTTATGCTTAAGGGCCTCTTTTGTGACTCATTTTACTTGTTTTATATGAAAGCCCAGCACGAAGGAAAGCCTGACTTTTGTAAATAATTTCCATGACAATTACCAAAATTTTAAATTAAAAAAATGTAATAATTATGAATATTTTTTTAGTTGCACTATTTTTAAGGAATTGGAGGAGTTAATTGATTTGTTTGTAATTAAAGAAGTAAACACTTTCTAATTAACCAAATAAGTCCGTATCCATCAAAGTTTTATGGTGTTTTTTTAGAGAAGAAACTTGCTGAGTTCTTAAGAAAACAGATACTATTTTTATAACTCCAGATCACATTCGTGGCTGCCAGAACAATGGTATCTTTCATAGCTCTTACATCAAGGTGCCAAATTTGTAACGATGCCACTGAATGAAAGGATGTAAAATTACTAAGTACTCGATTATAATGTGCATTGCACAATTTCTTGTCTACTAAAGACGCACTGCCATATCGCCTGTTTACTCAGACTTCATGCAATGGACACGCCGGTATACATGATAGTATATCTTCAAGTAACATTGTTTCTTTCTTATCAATAATCAATTAGTGTTGGACTGACTAAAAAAGCGCAATACAATAAAATAATCTTGGTTTCAGAACAAACGAATCAATAATATTTACAGATTTTTTTATGACCCACAATCACGTGTGCTTAAACAGCGAAGACTGTTTGATACTTCTGAGATATATAAGTGTGTGAATTATTAATTATCTTAAAATAACATTACAAAATTGTTTGTTATGGCGTTGCCTATAGAAAGGTAAGTAAATTAAACGTGAACAAGTTAACAACATTATTTCAAGGCAGTTGTAAAGGGATGCATAGAAATAGATTTAGTGGTACTTCGACACCCTAAATCAATTAAATACAATCAAGTTTTTGGAAAATTTTAATTCAAAATGTTTTTCTGTTCAAAGATAATAATTGTACATTTTTACCGAATGCTATTTTAATGAATATAATTACGGATTACTTCCCTTAATTCCAACTTCTTATCTTTCAAGTTCACTTTTTCATTTTTGTAATTTTATTTACGAAACATATATAAACACTGTAATAGTATTTCAATATAATGAGCTTTTAATAAAGATTGTCATTAACCAATCTTAATCATCTCAAATACTTGCAATTAATAAATGGAAGGTGACGGGACATAAAGATCAGAGTCCATTTTTATTTTAAAACAAGACTATAATGCCATTATGTAAATTTTTACGAAACGAATTGAAATGTATATTCACTTAGAGAAAGAAAGGTCACTATACTAAGAATATACAGGCCAAAGATATGACATGTCGGTAGAAGACAATCAGGTTCTACTTGTTAACGGTTAGAAAATATAAATTATCACCGCATATTTGAAAAATTTATAAAAGAAATGTTTTATCGATTTTTTTATTTTGAAAGATTTTTAATTTCTTCAGACGCATAATAAAATGACTATAAACTTTAAGATTCGATTATTTCAAAACAAGCAAAAAGCGACTCTGGTCGTTATTCCCAGTCACTCTTATATTATATATATTGTTCATCTATCTCGTATACAATTCGTATATCAATAGAAAACTTATCAAAGTGTTGCGAGGTGATCACATATATTATAAACAGATTTACGCGTATATGAAAGATATATGTAACATACATATAAGAGAAGTATTGCCAGTTGTTTTGAGGTGAAACATTTGGAGATTCACAATATATCTTAAGTAAGATTTATTTATCAATGATTCATTCAGTATGGCTAAGATATTGTAAGAAATATCTGTTAAGAGTATTTATTCGACATAATTACATATATCAAAGTAAATTAAAGAACACATGTGTAATCATTTCTTCATATTTAATAAAACAAATATCTATATCTTCAATACTTCTCACAACAATCTTTCTATTATTTAAATGTTAATCAAAAACTTAAATTATTGCAAGAAATAAATATTATACATCACACACAACGTCATCTCTAAAGTTAAACACTAACTGTATTGACTTATGATGGAAGTTGTAACCAGGCAATGTTTTTAATTGTATACTAAGGAAATATTGTACGTATCTATTCACAATAATGTATCAACATTTCTTTAAAAAAAATCTTTGATTTATTTAATTTTTTTACATATATTATCATGATAGATTTTTATAGATATCTTTCGCATCTAGTCCAAGTATTCACAAAGTAACTGAGATCGCCCTCTTTTGTTTTGTCGCCCTCGTTAGGCTAGTGGATAGCGCATACGCCTAGAAAGCGGGGGTTACGAG
>JAPMAG010001377.1:0-12551 GCA_036584685.1 Rhyacophila sp. Rhy_31_5
GGCAACGTTCCGCGCGCGAAAATTCGAAAAATCATCTTCAGCGATGAGGCCCATTACATTCAGCTTGACCCCCCTCCCTCCTCTCAAACTTTCCACATTAAATAGGAATTACATTTGTGAGATTTTAATTTTTTTTCTAAGTAATAACAACAGAAATTAACCGACCCTTCACCTTGGAACGCTATGTAGACGTTGGTGATCACCCTTTTCTCGATCTCAAGAGAATTAAATACGAGTAGTTAATGGATGACCCCTTAGTGAATAATCATTTTTTTTTCTTTATTATTATATAATTTTACTAGTTATTAGTGTATAAGGTATTTTTTATTCTTTGCCGACGTCCTTGATTCACTAGCATGGCATATTGCGAAAATAAAAAGTTTACTTTGTTTTAAACATGTAAATAAGATTATGTTATTAAGGAAGATGTATTGCGCGGATGAATATCATAGTCTCTGTTAATGAGTAATGGTAATCGGCAAGTGGAAACATATGGATTTATTTGAAGAGCGTCAGTAATTAGGATTAACGGTACAGTAGGAGCCGTATTAGAATAGGTGGGGAATACTCTTCCAAAATATTTAATTATCAATGACTCAAATCGAATAATGCTTAAAAATACATATTTGTGTTAATTTTTAGTGAGTACTCACCCTTTAAGAATCGTTCCCCAGATACATACCAAATAAAAATGTATTTGGGTATCCACTTGAAAACTGCTCTTCACTTCAGGTGGTCAAACGATGGAGCGTCTAATTAAAAAAACATTTAGAATCATGGAAATGGTCATTTAGGGTCTTTAATTGTGACTCCTGGCATTTTTTAAATACTACTTTTATTTTTTAAGGATGAGATTATAATATGACGGTCGAGGTATTTATTAAAATATTCGTATATACCGTCTTTGAGACAAAAATAACAAAGCCATAATTTGTATGTATACATAATATGTTCATACATAACATATCGACTCTACTTAGGTAAAAGAGCGTAACCCTCAGTTTTTTGAAACGTGCTTTTATTTGAGAATCACAATGTACAAAACTAAATACACGCTCTATCAAAAGAAATTAAACCAACAATGAAGAATTATTATCGAAATTCAGCTTTAGATTTTGAAAAAAGAACGATTTACCAAGTTTGTATGGAAAAGAAAAAAGCATTAATCGTCAATTTTAATGATTTTTCTTTAATAACTTTCTTAATTATCAGATCAGGAAAATTAAACACCAACTTATTGATCATCGTGCACTTCATGTTTGGGTTAATGTGACTTTGACAAAAAATCGTTAAAACACGTTTTTTGTGCCTCTTGTAATATTTGCTGTGAAGGTTACTCCCTCTAAAGCTGAATTTCGATGATCATTCGGCATTTTTGTCTTATTTTGTTTGACACAGCGTGTATTGTGATTATCAAATGAAAACACGATTCAAAAAACTGAGAGTTAAGCCATTTTACCTAATCAGGGTTGATATATATTAACATTAGATTATTTATGTTACATTATTTTAATTTCAGATAGTAACGGAACTGCCTTCTATGTATTTGCCGGATGCTGTAAAATACTCGCTATGATCAAAACGTTTCTCATTGAATCAATTGAATAACATAGTTATAAAGCTAAGTACCCGAAAAGAACACGGTGCAAGTCCAAAACATGAATTGTTCGGAAGAATTTTATTTTATGAGTTAAAGTTGTTGTATACTCATACTCGTATATATTAAAATTCCTCGGTATTTGGTGGTAGAACTTCCATCTTTCTGCCATTAATAAACAAGTAGTCATAAATAACTCATTTAATTAAATTTTGGACAAGCAACCGTATGCTTCTCGATTGAAGATATTTAATTTAGTAAAAAATCTGGGAAAGTGCATTTTGAGTTTTCAATCAAAATACGTAATGAAAGAAAGCTATTGGGAGTGCAGCATAATTATCGTAGATTGCTAATTAACTAATTTAACACACAATTATTTCGCATTTGTTGCCTTCTGATTGACCTACAAGGCTTGAACGAATCACAGCTCGATGCTAAGCTTTGATGAATGCCGACAATAACACTTTATGTCCGCGAGGGCCATTATACCACGGACATACATTATGTAAGTACTTACGGCATTTTAACACTGATCTAAAGTAAAACTTATACTCTTATCATCTGCTTGTGCGTCAATCCTATAAGACAGCGGTTTCCAAGCTTTGACTAAAGTACTCTACAGTATTCAGCTTATTTTACTATATGTCACTCATATTACAAAAATATGTGAATATATACATAATATGTACCTTACGTTTGCCATACTGAGTCATCTCACACATACTATCTAGCCGACAAGCATAATATACTCTCCACTGGGTTATGCGTATCCGGGATGAAAATTGTTCTCTGTTCTAAAATACATATTCTCTAGATGTGCGTTGATGCTTATAAAAGACCAGAGAATTATCATTTACCAGAAAAGTTGAAAATATTTCTTTTAATCTGGTCGGTTTTATGGAACTCTTTTACTGTGTATATCAATCATCAAACATTTTTTTATTAAATATTTATTAATGTATTTTTTTACTAAAATATTATGGTACGAAAAGAATTCAAGTTTTGTAGGCATACGAAATTGTCACATTTTTGTTTGTATCGATTGTATAGGTGATATAAAAAGTGTGTATTTTTAATTAAAAATCACTTGTCTGAGTAAAGTGGTATTTTTTAAGAATACGGTTTATCTCGACTATGTAGAGCATAACAAGGAAATATTGGAAGGAGGAATGAGGGGGAAACATCAGTTTGCACTGCTTGTATTTTTTCCAAAACATTAAATTATGTAATACGTAAAGAGAAGGAAAAAGTGCTGTTTTTCATTGTCAATTGTAATATTCCATAAAATATCTACCGTGTTTAGGCAAAAGAGACACTCATAGAATAAATTTTACAGGAAGCACAACAAATGTTTTTTAAATTATTTTTAGTCGAAGTGAAAGTAACACAAACTTGATGAGCATGTGACCAATAAATTAGTAATTTTTCTCTCCCGGTCTGATAATTAAAACAGTTGTTAACGAAAAATCATTAAAATTGAAGATTAATGCTTTTCTTCTTTCCACACAAACTAAGTAGGTCGTTTTTTTCAAAATCTAAACCTGAATTTCGATAATACTTTAGCATTTTCGGCTTAATTTATTTTGATATAACGTGTATTTAGTTGTCTACATTGTGATTCTCAAATAAGAGCACTTTTCATAAAACTGATTTAAGCCCTTTTGCCTAAATAGGGTCGATATTCTATTCGAATATTATAAAATCCTTAAATATATTTACATTAAATGATAACTTTCCTGGCCAATCAAATCACTTATAGGGATTACTGTTTGTAATTTATTCATTTCTCTTGAGTGAATCTATGTCCAACGATTATTCACTGGCACCACTGGCTTCAGTCAATTGCCATTTTAATGACATTTTTACAAATAAAATGTAAGCCTTCCATGTAGATTAGGGCACACTGAGTCAAAAATTTAAAACCTGATGAATTTAAATAGCATAATACATATATTATTGCGAGGTAATTGTTTAGAATAAAATCTGTGAATTGTTTCAGTTTAATTTCGTATGCCCATGAAACTCGTGAATTAATTTTATTGGAATTTTGAGACAAATATCATTGATTTGTAAGTGCAGCCGAGTAATAGAATTGATAATTTATAATGTTATATATTTAACTATAATTTTAATGAAAACAATTCCAGTTATTATGCAACATTGTATGAACCTACACAATACTTGACATGCATTATGAGAGTCTTTGAATGTCTATCGTTAATAAATTATATTCTGCTATTTAATGTTACATGTATAGCTAACTTGGAGTCTGTCGGGGAAACAAAAAAAGTAAATGTCACGCATATATTAGAAAATAACGTACTCTAAAAGATATTTGGTTAGTTTACGATAGCCGAAAACATCACGTCAGTACTAAAGTGAACTCCATGAATAATTCAATCTTAACATAGTGAATATTTTACGGCTCAAGAGACTCAGGTTGGGTGGGTCATATTATTAAGTGCAATGAATCTAGAGCTCTCAAGAAGCTATTTGAAAGAACTCTACTAGACACTATGGTCCTCGGCCGCCCCAGTAGGAGATGTGTGGATAACGTCACGAGAGATTTTTAAATTATCGAGTGTGAATGACTGGAGAGAGAGAAGTAGGTTTGAAGGTAGATCGTCCAGTTGGTCACGGAGCTGAATGGATTGTAGCACTACATATTATTAATATAGTTTTCCATCTGACATAAAACTATAATTATTAAAATTCAGCGATCAAAATGACTTATAAAGTCATTCTTCAATAAATAATTCAATGCGATTCGCGAGAAAAAATGTAGTTTTGTAAATATAAATATTTCCGTTGTCTTCCTTATTCAGAATAAAACACGCCAGTGTTAAGAATAATAAAAGTAACTGTCGAACTTCTACAAAAATCGCCGCCACACAATGAACGACGTAACGAGAAAATGTAAATAAGAATTCCGTTTTATCATCTACGAGTATATTACTAAAAACTTACTCCGCGTTGTAATATTGACTAATATTGAAATTAAAGAAGATGTAGAAATTGATTGGTTTTTTACACGTTTTACTTTTATGTAAATTACGATGTAAATCTTAAAATCAATGTTTTTGTACCAATTAATTAATTATTGTTATTAAAAAAACAATATCCTAGAAATGCATGCAATTTACTAGGAAGAAGTGATGGATTGATTCATATGTACTTACGAGTATGTTTGAAGTCTGGAGAGTTTAGTTGATTTCTGTGGACAGTGTCATACTATGTTCATTTTATTGGTTGATTGGTCCACAGATATTCCCGCGATGCTTATTGACAACACACTATTATTCGTATTTGAATAAAATTACTATGTATCATATAAAGACATTATTCCAAACATATTCTAAGATGGAGTAAGTTAATAGGATCATGACAGCATAAAAATGTTCTTAATATTTTTCTTTATTAGTAATTATTGGCTCAATTATTTTGAACTCATGGCCTGGCTACAAATATATATGAGTATAATCAAACATTTGAAAAAAATTGTGGCCAGCAAAAGTGCGAACCCGCAACCCTCAGACTCATAACCGGACAATATATCCATTAAGCCCTAGGGTCGACGGAATTATGCGGATGGTAAAAAAATAAAAACCAAACAAACATATTCTAAGATGGAGGAAATAGGATCATGACACCATGAAGATTTTCTTAATATTTTTCTTTATTAGTAATAATTGCTAATTATTGGCTGAATCATTTTGAACTCATGGTCTGGCTACAAACATATACGAGTATAAACAAACATTTGAAAAAAATTGTGACCAGCAAAAGTGCGAACCCGCAACCCCTCAGACTCGTAACCAGACAATATATCCACTAAGCTCTAGGGTCGACAGGATTATGCGGATGGTAAAAAAAAATAAAAACCAAAAAAACTAGTTAATAGCAAACGGCATAAGAGATATGGACCACATTGATCTGAATTATTAAGAAGACAACGCTTAAAAAAGATTGGCATCCCTTCAATGTTGATAATTGAATTCCTCCAATGAAGTTAGAGATCGTACGTGATACGTGATTTTCATCACTGTTATACGCACTTGGTGACTATACTGGTCATGAAATAGAGACCGCGTGTGATACGTGATTTTCGTCACTATTATATGTACTTGGTGTCTATACTGGTCATGAAATTAAATATCGTATTTGATAGGTGATTCTCATCACCGTTATACGTACTCGGTGTCTATACTGGTCATCTAAATACATTGAATAAAAACTTGATTTATGTATTTGAAATTTTCAAAGTATTTTTTTAGAAACCCTTTACGAATATAAAAATGCACATTTATGTAATATTTACTATTCTTGATTGATAGAAAATTCATTTTTGAAGTGTTCTATTAATCCTTATATGACAATACAAGCTTAGATAAAAGAACCTAATACGATAGCCAGTTTGAACAACACAATATTAAAGATAAACATCTAAATTAAGCTTATTATCTAAATATATATTTTAGAATAAAATGCATATCTGCCTATTAGACTAATTATTTCCTCATACTAAAATCATTAATGATAATCTCCACTTATACTCATAGTTGTAGTAAACGGATATATTACGAATATGCCTTGTTAACCATTTGTTCAATCATTAAGAAACTGTCAAAATTACTTCTTAATTAGTCACTTTATATATAGCGCTGCATAGTTCATTTTACGAGAAAGAGAGAGTGTTGTTGATTTAAATTGCGTGTTGGTCGGAATTTGTTATCAAATGTTTATTCACTTCTAGGACTTGGACCCGAATGATATGAGCTACTAGACACTCTGAAGGTTCCATATGCTCCATATCAAAGCGGATGTAAAATTAAACATAAACACTAAGTAAAATAACTTTGAAAGTAAATACAATAAATATTAAATAAAAACATTTTTCATCAAATTTCAATATAAGATATAAAGGTACAATTTGTGTAAATAATACTATATTTTGTATATAAAAGTAAATCTTTGATTTTGCTTACGTTTTATATCCGGAAACCATAACACGAATCTGTTTGATTCAGAGAATCAATTAAATTCTTTTGAGAACGCACAGGTGACTGGTTTCTATCGGAATCATATTAAACCTCATCACGTGAATCATGCGAAGTAATTATTTAAAATGGCAGTATATCAAAATTTTATGATGTTACTTTGATGTTTATAATGCTTTGGACGGTATCTGAACTGAAAATAATCTAGATATAACTTCTATTGGGAAATGATTATCTGAATTCATAATATGTAGTTGAAATCATGAAAATTTTCAGTTTCAAAATAAGAGGTTACCTAGTATTAAATTTGATAAGAATAGAAATAGATGCATTACTTGACAAACGTTTATGTTGGCTACATTAGAACCAAACTCGAATGCAAAATTATGCCATAAAGTATTATGTTATATTCACTTAATGGCAAAAAAATCTCAATATCGTATAATAAAAGCATTCATTTATATAAAAAATGTAACACACGAAAAAAATGACAATTTTTCAGATTAAAATTAAGATTTCATATTTTTAGTAATGCATCAATAAACTTGTTTAAATAAATATCAAGTGAACGTTCAGACTTCTTAAATACCATATAACAATAATATATTGTTTCTAGCCATATTTAAAAATTACCGACCCGCTTTGGTTAATTAGCAGATACGTGAGATTTTGCCAAAAAGGTGTTCTCTTAAGGCTTTATCTTTTGTTTTTTCCAAAACCATTAACACCTTCTGAGGTAAGATTTAATATTTGATGTTGAAGTATTTACAAATGTTCCTCCATTAAAAATAGTAATTTGATTAACAAGATGATTAAAATATTATAATTAAGTTTCTCTACTGCCAATCCTTAGTAGAAAGCAATTATATTAAAGAAAAAAAAACAACTTTTACTCATTTCCTCAAATATATTTATGATTGTATGAACGATTTAGTTTGTTTATATTTAATTTCAATTGAAAATATTATAGTAGATTCAACCAGTCATGAAATTATAAAAATACTAATATTTGTAAAAATAAATATAAACGTTGCGTTATCATTCAAAAAAAAAATATATTTCATAAGAAAACAATAATTTATGAGTAGTGGATACAGTTAAAATTGTACTTTCAATTTTATAAAAAAAATTTGAACGGTATTTTAAAAGGTAAATTAACATTTAGTTTTTTAACCATATCTGGTTCAAAACGATATGGATTTATTTCCACAGTGTGAAAATTGTTTTCAAACGTGTTTTTATTTTTTTACGAGTAATAATTGTCAGTTATTAGTTCAACCAATTTGGTCCATGTCCTGGTTTCAAATGCACATGAAAAAACCTGTAGATTTTTTGCCAGCTATGGGATTTGAACCCTAGACCCTCGGCTAGTGAGTCGGATCCACTATCCACTCACATATGAGGGCAAAGTTTAGCTTTACCAGTATAAAGACAACAAAATTTTATAGTGTACATAAATAGTGCCATATTTTTTGTACGATGTTAGGTTTTTAATTATTAACTGAGTCGCTAGGGTTTATAATATGAATTCAAATAAATATAACGGTATAAATTTTGATACAGTAAGAAATTCGAACCCGTGATACATAAGATACAAAAATCATCTCTTAATTATGGATGACTAACATCGTTAATAATTAATATAAAAAGAAAATATTCATGGAGACTAAACGTTGTATTTTAACAACACTATCGTGAAAGGAATGGTTTGTAGCCCAAATAATCGTACTTTATAAGTATAACACTCTCTTACAACCGTGTTAAATATAAATACAGGCGAATTTAGATTTAAGATTTGTGAAAAAGTAGGGAAACGTACTACGTAAAAGAGGCACTGGCTTGCGTAGTAAATGTATTCTCCGCTTAAGTCTTCACTGACGTCAATATTATAAAAATAACAACAGAAAATAGGTGTTTGACTTTTTAGCAGGTAATGCTAAAGTAAATGGAATCGAAATATTTTTTTAATGTGTTAAATTGGGCAAGCTACAAACGTTGGGTTTCGAGCCGTGACGGATCGCTTTGTGCTAAAGCCCGAAACTCACACTAATGTGTTAAGTATTAATGTGCCGGCACACAGCACAAAAATAGACGGATTTCACGATCGTCAATTAGGTACAATTCGAATTGATTAAACCTGAATTTATACATCAATCCATAATGAAATGTTTTTTTAATACTACTGATACTATTTATAACAAGATGTTAGGTATACATATTATAATAGTTGTATATACATATATCATATGAAAGCTTATTGATAGATACAAAGTAAGGATACCGATTAAATTGAGATGTTTGTACTGTACTTCTATTCCAATTAAAGCCAACAAATCTTCTGAAATCGGTCATATTAATGTATTGATGTAAACACTAAATTAGTTTCTTAAGTTCTATTTATCACTATCGCCACACTATTATTATTCTCTACTGGCAATATTGAAAAGCTACAGTAAATAATTAAATCATTGTTTTAAGCATTTAGACCATACGCAGGGCCGAATTTAGGCCCCTCGCCCTTGGTATTTTGACGCGCTCTTACCAGGGCGGCATTAAAAGCATTAGGTGCCCTAAGCACTAATTAATTCTGGTACCCCCTTAGATTTCTAATTCAACATTAGCCATTACTAAAATACCGGTAAGAGTGGTCAAATTGTCTATTGTGGTATTGACAGTTACTAAGTCCACAAGCGATTCAATAAGCCACATTATCAGCAAAGAAATCAAGCCACAACCTTGGATCTTTAGCCAATTTGTAATTTTTATTATTTTTACAGACAGAATAATTTTACTGTCATCGCCCTGATCCACTAAACATTCGTTTTCGGCAATTATTTGCCCCAAAATCTGTTGCAATATTATTCAAATCGACGTTTACAGATAAATTAATTTATCAACAATTTATGTGGCGCCCCCTCTTCCCTTGATGCTCTAAGCACATGATTATTTTGCTTAAGCGTTAATCCAGAACTTCCTTTTATGCCTGTAATTTAAAATATTTTAACAATAATAAACCATAAAATAAAATTGTATCTATCGAAAATTCTGAATTAAATAAAACCTACAGTAAAAAGGAAAATAATACTTGTTTTTGTATAAATAATTTTCTCCTACTTTTTTCCTTATAAAGTTTTTGGTTAGATTTTTACAATCAATCTTACGTAAATATATTCGCAGGTAAATTCAGATATGAAAAACTTTTGTGGTGCTCACCCTTTCTTTGATGCCCTAAGCACGTGGTTACTTTGCTTAAGGGTTAATCCAGCCCTGATCGTACGTTATCAATACCACTTATCAAACACACCATTTTGGATGTTTCAAAATTAAATTTTATACGAAAGTATGGGAAATATGAGGAAGAAAATAATAACCACTTTATTAATTCCGTAAAATATTGTAGTCTCAAATTGTTTCTCAAATTTCCGCCAGGAAAACTATGCAATATCATTATCTCAGAATATTGATTTATTTTTATGAAATACGTTATATGAACATAAACTTATATGTTAGCTCTATTCGTTATCGATATTTGATAGACGGAGATATTTATGTAAACATTCATTTGCTGAAGGTATGCGTATGCATCTACGAGTATGTAATAAATATTATATTCATGTATAGTTAGAGAAATACTTGAAACTTTAGAGTTTTGTCTTGAAACTTTTATATCATGAGACTATCAAATCAAAAATATCTTATTCATAATACTTTATTATAATTAGATACGGATTTTAAAGTTAAAGCGGAGACATTGAAAGTTGATGGCACACTAGTTCAATAGTTGTACAATTGATGTAGAAATACTGCAAAACATTCTTTTTTATTATTACAGTTAAAACATAAAAAGAAAATTATATTGCTTAAAATTTAATTATATATTTTAGGTAATAAATTTTTAATGGTTTGTTGTGAACTATTAATTAATAAATAGCATATGGTTTCACTTTAAGAAAACATTCTATCGATCCTTCAACATATGTTGCTGATTTATCTTGGGACTCTTTCATTAAATAGGTTGGGGATGCGATCTTTTATAAGAAAAAATACTGTTTTAATTGCACATTTTATTTTTATTACAATTTGTAATATTTTACAAATTAGAATCAAATTATCGTAAATTTAATACTAATATCGAAAAGTTCTCTAAAAGCAAGTATTTATTTATAATATCTACATCAAATAATATTCACAATTTTCTACTAAACATAATTTGTACATAAATAAATTAGCCACTAGGAGATTATCTTACAGTTATTATGGATACAGTAGAGGAAAAATTGTTAATAATAAATACGTACATTAAATAGGTCGATATACTTATGGATAGATAAATATTAAATTATGGCTAGTATCATCTACTTTACATAATGTATTAATATCTGAATAACGTCTATACCACATGTATAACAATACGTTAAATAAAATTTGGTTTGTTGTCAAGATGATTTTAATTATAAAAACTATACACATATATATGAGATAATAGTTTTTGGTTCTAGAGGATTCACGAAAAAAAACTGTTAAGTTTATTATACTGAAATATGTATATAAAAAAATGAAAATATTCATATTAATTAAAATTCCTTATTTCGAATAATAATACTGATATTATTTAAGTAAATATAACAACGATTAAGTGATTAGGTTTTATATATTAAAATATATTACAATTGATGTTATATTATATTTTATGAGATATACTTGGATTCCGTTTAAAACTGAGACGATTCTAACATAAAAGTAAAACAGTATTTTTGTCATTCAACATTACCATATTCGACAAATTAATTTTTTGGATAATTAACTATACATTCAATATTTGATGATAATTTTATAATTTTATTTTAGAACAATTGAAAGTAAAAACATACAGTACACTACAAATCGTAAATCGATGGTAGAGACAAATAAAAACAATAGAGATTCACAGTATCGTTTATCGGCAATATAACATAGAATCATTGTTGGAAGAAATGATTGTATTTAACCAAAATTAAAATACATATTGCGTATCTAATAGTGGAGAATGTAGGCACCTATGAAGTCTTACTAAGGTATTAATGTACTTACAAAGTAATGAGATTTATGAAAATGCTTTTAATTTTCAAACTTAATTCAATGAATGAAGGTTACATTATTTACAATAGTATATATCTTCATGGTACAATATAATTCATGTATTACGGGTATTTCTGTAAAAACATGTCTTGTCTTGCCAAAATGTTAGAGGTAATATGGAACTTTATTTGCATATATCGTGAAAGTCTTAAAAATCCAATAAAAATTGATTTGATTTAAAGAAATCTATATGCATCAGTAAAACATTTGATTAATGAAATGTAAATTAAAATAATTCATTTATATTTTGTATTCACTTAAGCTCGTTTATAATCCACGTAACATTTGTTCTTACATTTTTACCCTTCCTTCCCCTCCACGTAACATCACGTAGACATTCAGATTGACCCAGCATCACTCATCTCGAAGGTTACGTAACTTTCCACATCATAAATTTATAAAAAAGAGTGACAATAATTAACTCTTACCTATGTTATGAGAGGGAAAAGTGTTACGTAACAATAAAAATTAACCCATCCCATCTCCCTTGTAACGCCATATAGACCTTGGTGGTCACCCCACTCTCCCCCTCAGGAAAGTTACGTGATTTATGCACCACCCATTAGCATAGTGATACTAAATTTCAAGGTATTTTATTGAAGACAGTTTTATTGATATTGACGAATATATTGTGACAACTGAAATAAAAGAATAGCTGCAAAAGTGTTAATATTATTATTATTCAATGAATTTTATTTGCACAATTTTCTGTATGTGTATTAAAATGTTAATGCTTATGTAAAATAATAATTGTTAACTAATACTGCCCTGCTAAGTAAAAACACAGTACCTACACTGAGAGTCATTTGCCAGAATCGAGGATTAAGTTTTATTTAATG
>JAPMAG010001381.1:2537-12548 GCA_036584685.1 Rhyacophila sp. Rhy_31_5
TAGAGGTTTTATTATAATCTACAATGTCAGAATATTTTATATTTTAACTACGTACACAATACTGAAAGGTTGAATAAAAATAGTAATCTATCTCAATCTTCCAAAGATAATACAATTAGTATTCGTATTTAAATATATACATACGAAAACGGATATTATTTAAAGTATCATATAATATATATATTTAATGTATTTTACATATAGACATTGTTGTATATTTAGTTTCTGTATCGTACTACAGTAAATAACTTAAATACGTACAAGTTATTTGGTGTTTAGTTCACGAAGTCGACTGAAAAGTGGAAGCGGCGTCTAATAGCGGAAATTAACTTATATTCAACTGACAATTGTACTTGTTTACAGTGGCGGATTAAAAAGGGGTGAAAAAAATTGGTATGTATGTGTAAAATATCTATTTTATGTGATCAATTGAATTCTTATCAATCGACGTTATACTGGCAAAAGGCATTAAGTCAAAAAAGACTGTTTTGAAAAAAATGATTTATAAAGACAGAGACTTCTTTAAGTAAGTCTTTTTTGCGTTTTTTTTTCCAAAATTAGAATATACCTAGAAATACTTAATCTGGTCAGCCAAATAATCCCTAGTCGTTTTAAGGTATTTTACTTATAATAAAATATTCAATTTCGACTTAATAGGTAGTGTGATATTTTAATCGTACAGAAAAGGTACAAGGGACATGGCTGAGTTTGTTTTACCGGATGATAGAGCCTGCGATCTATTATACAAAACTGCACTATTATGTCAAAACGATCATTTTTCGGCTTATCCTTTTGTCAGTATATTGACGATATTATATAATTAAAAAGAAATTACACGGAACATTGTGTGCTTTATCGAGTAATATAGTTTTCATCACGAATAGAATAAGTTAGACCAGTGATTCCTGAAGTGTGAGCCGCGGCTCCCCAGGGGGACGCAGTGTCGTTATAAGGGCGCCGCCAAATATTCAATTAAACAATGTTTCAAAATCGATGTTCAATTAATTGTTTGTAAATTTAAAATTCGTGTTTAATTTATTTTTAAACTAACCTACCCATATTAAAGTGCACTTCAACTGCGTGTTCGAACCCTTATTGAATGCATTTGCACCACGACCAGCCGCTGTAATCAAGACCATTGGTGGTTATCCAGTCTCAATATGTATATTACCGAAACAGTTGAAATTAGATATTCGATATTATCCCAAGGAAAATAGTATCCGTTTATAATTTTTCGCTGTAAAATGAGTAATCGCTTTTAAAAAGGTAAGTTTTCCAATTTCTCAAGGTCAAACATTTTGAAAAAAATCTGACGTATTAAGGGAGCCGCGGAAAAATCTGATGTTTTAAGGGAGCCATAAACCGAAAAAGATTGGGAACCTCTGAGTTTGACAATGAGAAAGAGTGAATAAATTCGATATAAATAATAAAAATCCTGGTTTATTGAAATGAAAAATTATTCATTAATCATTTTATTGTTATAGACCGTTAACATTTTTAAGTTAATAATATTTTTTAATTAGTAAATACAACTTTTGCATTATATGTAATTATCTTTTATTGTACCCAGATGACTGAACATACTTACATATTGAATAAAACAGAACCTCGTTTTCACAAAGTTTCAATATAACATAAGTATTTTTAGCAATGTAGTGTGGATTAGCGTATAGTATGGAAAGGCAACTGTTTTAGAATTTCCTTATAATTAGATATAACTACGATTTTTTTCGAGTTTCCCGAAGTTTGTTATAGCAATATTTGCCCTGTACCAATAAGTAAAAGAATTGAGAATTTCTTCGTGCATTTTGAAAAGATATTGCACAATAACAAATACATTTTTTCTCCCAATATATATTTTTAGCACCTCATGCTATGTCCTTGTTAGGGTAGTTGGTAGTGCGCACGCCTATCATGCGGGGATCCGGGGTTCAAACCCGGGCTGGTTGCAAAATTTTTCAAATGTTAATTCATCTGTATTGTAGCCAGGACATAATTACAATTATTACTCGTAAAAAAAATAACTCAAAACAATTTTCATATTATGAACATCCATATGCTTCGTTTCGGAGCGGACATGGTTAAAAGAAAAATGATTTAAGAATACTATGACTTATTAGAGTAATTTTAAGACACTGAATGATGTTTTAGTACGTATAAATGTGGTCTAGGCTCTAAGGTTTGAATCCCATAGCTGGCGAAATTGCCCAGGTTTTTTAATGTGCATTTGAAACCAGGACAAGAACCAAATTGTTTGAGCTAAGCTGAAAATTATTACTAGTAAAAAACCTATCGAAACAATCTTTACATTGTGGAGTTCCATATACTTCGTTTCAGAGCGGATATAATCAAAAGGAAAAGAAATGTCGTCAATTCATTTGTTTATACTGACTTATTTTTAATGGGCACCATGTCTGATTAAAAAAATATATTATAATATATTATGAGGTTTCAGAGCAGTGTCACCCTTTCATTATATTCACCTCACGGGGTGTACCCCACACTCCGGTTCCGCTACTACTAACTTCTACAATGCAGTACCGCAAACCACGGCCGACCAACCCAATTAATGGACGCGAGAGAATTCCTGACAAATAATAATGCACATAGACTTCTACTCCGCCGTGCACTTTGCCAGTTTAATTCAATAATATGTAGTGAAGGCCGAATACTGCTTAATTTTACAGGTGACAACTAATTATTTTGAGTAACATATTTATGATTTTATTGATAAAATACATTCTTATTTCATTTTTTTTTTCAATTAGAAATAATTCTATTGTTTTCATAAATACACGTTAAAATTTAACGATAGCAATTTGTCACGATTCAAGACGTCCGTCGGTTTTCCTTCATCCGAAAACATAAAACCAATCCTGCCGGTAGTCATACCGAAACACCTAGCAATAACTGCGTTTAACAAAATCTTGAGTATAGATATCTTCTAGTAGAATGAGAGTGAACTGAAGCAGATTTTATTTTATGAACAGCATCTATTAATATGTTTTACTCACGACATATAAAAAGGTACACGTTAATAGGTTTTACATTACTAATATACACATAAAAATTCATAATAAAATTTTCAATCAATTTCCGTTAAGCATCGAAGTGCTAATAATTTTAATTCACGAAACGCGAATAGCCCTTTGCAATTCGAGGGCTTAGAGTCAAACAACGTTATGTACAAAAATGCGGTTTTTTTTTTAATTTGTGATAATCTTATTTTACGTTCTTGGCTACATACTTATGAAACAACGGTATGTCAATCTTTTCTAGTTTCTTCTTAAATCGTCTGTAAAGTTTAACGTTTATTACATAAAGTTGCCTTTGTTTAATATAAAAAGGCTGATAAGCTGGTAGCGTTCTTGTCTCAAGAAAAATCAAATTATCAAACGACGTCAAATTATAATATTTGAACGTTAGGTTTTAAATATACATCTCCTTTGTTGGGTTCCAAGAAAATAAAAAAAAAAGTTTTTTGGCTCTCCTCTTAAGTTGCACTTATGTTGATAGCGCTGTTTGATTTTAACCCCTCGAATTAACCATGACGGTTTATGTATGTCTTCAAAGCTTTTTGACAATATTGCTGATTCGCGTGTCGAGCTATTGTACATTGTTCAGGTGTATATTGTAATGAAGTGATCATAAATTATCATTTAAATTATTATCAGAAACAGCTTATAACTGTCATTTTATTAGCGTGATCAGAGAACATCTGAGAGTTCGTCGTTCTTAATGACTATAATTTTATTATTAATGTTATATAGAAATTGATTTTGTTGTTAAAACACTTATATAACATTCAATATTTTGCTTCTTTCCATGGCACGTAAAATCACTGTGAGTGACTTAAAATAAAAGTCGCCGATTCATTGAATTAAAATTGTATTCGTGTATTAAAATTAAAATCTTAAAAACAATCATTTTATAAATTAGAAATATTGTAAATACTAATTTGTGTGTATTGTTTTGTAATCTGTTGACGTATAAAATAGTTCAGTATTTTCTGTTTTATAGAAAAAGGAACATTTCAATGTTTTTAAAACTATTCTACATTTATTATTTAGTTGGTTTATATTTTGATTACTTGATTGAACGCAACAAAAAAAACCTTCCCGTTTCCAATTTTTCACATATTCATATCGTACGAATTCTGATATTTTTTTGCATCAATTTACCACTCACCGTCAATACCCGATACTCGATATTCGCTACCGCGTCCGAACAAATAACATGCATAACGATGCCTGAATGAAATCTCTCGAAACGTTTGCCTTGATTAGCATCAAACGCGAGGCATTGATTGGCGTCTATAGAGGTGGTCAGAGTATTACTCGTTTCATAGTTTAACTATCGATATTTTTAGCTATTTGTGATTGTTTGACTACAGTATTATCGAAAATACACAACTAATAATGCCGTGTCGGAATTACTTACGTACGAGTATTGTTTAGCTAAGAATATTTTCCATGGCATAGTTTTTTGCTTTGGTCCATGGAACAATAAGCTACTTTGCAACTAATTAGCCTTAATTAGTAATAGTATCTTTCTCTATATTTATAAGTATTAAAAAGTATATGAAGTAACTTTAGTAGGTACTTGGTCGCCGCAAAGAAATGTGTATGGTTAACATCACGGGAAATACAAAAAAGGTTGAGCCAAGGAGAAATAAAGAGAGGCACATCTCTCCGAGTATAATAAAATCCTTCCAATAATTTTACGAAGAACTTCTTTTAACAACATTATAAACCTTTTATGTACCAGACATAATGTCACAACACGAAAAGCTGTGATTTTTTTAAACAAAAATTAAACCTTAATATTTATTTTAAAAGTATATTAAATGTTTTTTGTCATGACTTTATTTTTAATGATCATATTATAGTCATATCTCTGCGTTTTTATATGTAAAATCATCCAAAATATTCAAATTTGTCTAGCAAACCACTTTTTAATTTGTGCGACGCTCCTGGAACTTAATCCGTTAAGCAAATTTGTACGTTTTGAGACCTACACCCTATATGCTTTGTGCCAAATATAATGAGTTGTTTACTTTTTTAAGATAGATTTTATGCATTATCAAGTACGCATAATTTTTTTGATGGCTAGATCAATTATATTTGGAAGAGAGTTGTGCATAAGATTTGAGTCAAAAAAAATATGCAAGATATTTTTTTAATATTAATCCACACTTTTACATGTTTGAAATACTGTGCACTTACTTGTAAAACTGCAAAAATATAAAGGTAATGCATAAACAGTACAATTAATTAGATGTACTCACATCGGATTTATGCAAATAAAAAGGACCTAATTTCCAGTAAGCAAAACATATTGAAAAAATCACTATTAATCGTTAAATAAAATTATCATTTATTCAGCGCTATCACGAGAGTATCGAAATAATCAAGTCATTTATACATACGAGTAGATAAAACTAGAAGTAACCGATACTTTGTCTGTCAGTATCACATCCCTACGCATATTTTGCATGATGCAGAATGCAAATCTGAATGCAGTTTATTTCACTTACGCATCGCAGAACTGCTGCTATGTGAAATTCAGAGGCTCCATTGTGGAGAAGCATTATTTCGTATTCGAACCAAACGATCAAATGAAGTACATACTTATAATTGGCAAAATTGTTTCATTTAATTTACCAAAGCAGTTATATACAGTTAAGCTTTCAGGAATGTGCAGTTGTAATAATAAGGATGATTGGTCATAGTTGTGATGTGTGATCGAGAGAGAGAGAGAATTAACATTATTTTACCTTTTTAAAAATATTTTCAATAAAATAAAAATTCGAATACATTTTAGCAAAACCATGGGAAACCATTGCTCTTTGATCACGTATTCTTTTTATTGTTATAATACATAATACTAGTTGACCATCGATGAATATGACCAACCTTTTAACCAACTTTTTTATCCAGGCATAGAATATAGTATGAGAAAGATTAAACATGAATAAAAATAACAAAAAAAATCATAAGTAATTTTAATTTGAATTTCACAAGATTTTTGATTCCATTGTCAAACTTTTCACTTAAAAAATTAGTATATTATATAGTGGAACCTATGACCCTTATGAGTTTTAAGAATAAAATAATAATATGCACTAAAATCTACGCAATATTCACGAAAACACTCATAACACTATTGATCATCCATATCGACCATGTTTAGATAAAAGGGCGTAACCTTCAGATGTTTGAAAAGTGCTTTTATTTAAGAATCAAAATGTATACAACTTAATACACGTTCTGTCAAAAATGCCGAATTATCGAAATTCAGGCTTAGATTTTGAAAAAATGATGACTTACTAAGTTTGTATGGAAACGTCAATTTTGGTTATTTTTTTTAATAACTTTCTTTATTACATATTAGGACAGGCAATTTATTGGTCATCATGCACTTCAAGTTTGTGTTAATGTGATTTTGACTAAAAAACATTAAAACACGTTTTTTGTGCCTTTTGTTTTTGAGGGTTACTCCCTTTTACCTAAACACTCTTGATAATATAACAATAACTTATTTTAGAGTTAAAAAGCGATGATATCCGAATATAATTTCAATTACATAATTTATTTCAGACATACTGGCTATGATAGTTTTATTTAAAATAATAAAATAAAATATACGTTTGTAATCGGCTTAAAGACAATGCACATGCTTTTCATTTCATTCTTAAGGGTTACTCCCTTTTACCTAAGCGCGGTCAATATATTATTAGTGATTTTGACAACATGTAAATAAAAAAATATTATCAAAGTTTGAATAGGCCTGTATAGAATAGGATGGATTTGGCCGCGTTATATTAACAATATAACAATATTGAATGTTTACAACGCAAATGTACTCCGTATATTAAATTGTATTATAACTTACCTTGTTAGATTAGTTTCACCTGTGCGTCTTAAAATACCTCATTGTTGCCTTTAGAAGGATCGGTTTATAATAATAACTAATAACTCCGTTGTCTCGAGGTGTTTTGAGTACAAAATCACTAATCCTAACCCACGCTATGTTAAATATTACGGGATTATATGACTTGGATCGTTTACTTAGACAGATATTAGGGTACTAAATGTTGTAATTATTACTGTAAACATTGTTTATTTTGTTTGCAATGTTTGAATAATAATTTAATCATATTCTACTTGATACATTTTTATTTAAATCTATCAAGCTATTGTCATAATAATATCGACTTCGTAGTAACGAAAATTTCATTATATTTAGAAAATATTCAGTCAGAATGAGGGCTTAAAGTAAAACAACGCTACCTACAAAAGTACAACTTTATAGGAGAGACATAAAACGTTTTTATTTTCTTGGAACTCGACAAAGGAGATATTTATTTATAACCTACTGTCCAAATGTTATAATTTGTTGTTGTTTGATAATTTGATTTTTCTTGTGACAAGAACGTTTACAGCTTATACAGTCTTTTGATATTAAACAAGGGCAACGTTAGGTAAATAACGTTCAACTTTATAGATGATTTAAGACGAAACTGGCAGAGATTGACATACCGTTGTTTGACAATTATGTAGCCAAAAATGTAAAATAAAACGCATTTTCTTAGATAACGTTGTTTGACTTTAAGCCCTCGCATTGTCAACCAATATTCAATCTTACAACACTTAAATGAGAGTGAGTTAAGCGGTTCTGTTGTTTGAATAACAGAATATATTCAAGCTTAATCGGTAAACTTCCTCGAAAATAAATATATTTTATGTTTTCCACTCAGCCATTATGGCTAGTATTAACATATATATACGACTGCATGATAAATCAAGAACATCAATTTTTTTATCCTGAAATGTAGAACTAGCCTGACAGCATTTATGCCGACACGGAAGAGAATGACTTTGTTCAACAATATTTTCTCGGCTATCGATATTTTACAGATGAGTGAGTTTGAGTGGATTTTTTTTCATTGAATTATTTTTGAATAACAGAATTTGTTAGGCTAAATCGGTATATTTCCTCCAGTATCACCATATTCTGTGGTTTTCACTTACGCCCATTATTTGTTGCTTTTATTTAATTTTGTATACATATTATGTTTTATCCTCGTATTGTAAATCTGTTTAAGCAATAATTTGTTATGCCTCTAATATTGTAACATTGATTTCTCGTTTTTAAGACATCAAAAAAACTTAGGATATGAGAAAATAGTAAATATGTCTCAAATGAATACTTTTTATGATAAATAATATAAAATATCTCGTACTTTGTGAATATAATAAGTAGGTGATAATAAAAAAACAGAATATTGGCTTTTTTTACAAATAAAACTTTCATAAGAAAACATAAGAAAAATCTACACTCATAAATAGTCGTTTCTGTTTTTATAGATGTTTTGGCAGAAATATAAAAAAAAAACAGTGATAAATGCGGGAACGATAGATCAGAGTTCCACTGTATACTCGCATATAATCAGTCATGAATATGTATGGTTTTACCCCTGTTACACGAAAATGATGTGCATTTCTGAGTATAACTAAAGCATTGAAAAAGTTTTCGCTTGCGAAATGGGAGGGAAATAGAAAATGGAAACGGCATTCAGCTACCGCTTTTTGCACAATGTCAAAACGGGCATGAATAATTGTGAGAAATTTCTTTTACTTGCGTTTTGTCGAACCAACTCGGCTAGTTACGTTGGAAAATGACAGCTTCCATACTTTAGTTTGCTCATTGCTTAAAAGCGTTTTCATGAGCTTTTGTAACACTCGAAAGTTTTTCTCTTTAAAGTACATATTACAGATACGTTTACTGTAGGAATTGCAAATGAAGAAAAATCGTCATTATAATATTACATGAGGCTGTTTTTCATCAGTGAAACGTTGTATAATATACACATTTGTTATTTTTTAAATAGTTCATACAATATTAAAATAATAAAGTAGTTCATATATTGTACTTATTTCCAGCAGTATTAAAAAAGCAAAGCAGCTTACATAAAATGAAAATGAGAAACTGTAATGTAATTCAATATAATATACCTTTCAGCCTAGGGTTGAAAGTAGATAAAATTAATTATAATCCACAATATTATGTTTATTTAAAACTAACCTAAAATCAGGGACAGCTCGTCTTTACGGGACATATTGTGCAACAACTTGCCAAAAAATATTTGTCAATTATGTTATTCTTGTAATTATATATTTTTAAAATTACTTCCAACACATTTTATTATTACAGAAAAAATACTATTGCAATTTATAGTAGTAGTAGTATATTATAATAGATATAACAGAAATTTACTTTTAATTTTTTGTCTCCCTCATAGGCCAGTGGATAGCGCGTCCGCCTAGCAGGCGGGGGTTGCGGATACAAGTCCCGTAGCTAGTTACAAATTTTTGCAAATGTATATTCATCTGTATTGCAGCCAGGATATGAACTCGAAACGGTTAAGTTAATAATTAACAACTACTTCTCGTAGAAAATAACTGCTTAGAAAAAATTTTAACAGTTGTTTTTACTTTCAGTTCCTTTCTTTTTTTCCTTAACAGCTCCAACCCGGAGCGTATATGGAATTAAAAAAATAAAATAAACTATGTTAATTGAACAAATAATAAATAATATAATTTCTTTTTCTTTGTTAATTGAACGCTTAAAATGACGTTGAAATTTTTGAAATTGATGTTTTCTAATCTTTGATTTTTGAATAGACAAAAATCAAAAATATTTTAAAATAGTTACTCGTCTTTGTGATATACCAATCAGATATAAAATTATCTATTTAATATGGTACCAATGAAAAAAAATACATTTATTCATAAACATCTGCTAATATTTAAGAAAATAATTGTGAAACCCTCCAAAATCATTTGAAGTATATCTTTGTCGGTGAAAATTAGTCAAACGATTTAACTCCATAAAGATCGTTTACTCTTGTTATTTTTGGCCACCGTAAATAGCCGTTAAAACCAACAAATAAGGTTTTGAAAACGAAGGGTGAACCGCTTTATTTTGAACCCTTTGCTACTCTTACAC
>JAPMAG010001385.1:0-12539 GCA_036584685.1 Rhyacophila sp. Rhy_31_5
GCCGCGGAATTCTAGGAATAATTTTGGTGTGTCGTAGGTGAGAAAAGGTTGCCGATCACTGCTCTATGGACTCGTGTGAGGACGGATCCTGGTGAACAATCCGTAAGAGTTGAATGCATAAGCGGGCACTCCCATGAGACATGCTCAGCAGTCTGATAGTCGTGACCAGATAGATTTAAAATTATATATAGGCAAAATATTTTTATTTCCGTAACTGTTACAAAGATGACTGAAGACAATTGAATATACGAAATAAATCAGGCACTAAGTGTCAAAAAGCTGAATCTGAGATATATGAGTTTTAATGAATAATTCGATTACTTTTTACAGAAGCACTACATATCGGTCCCTGTTTAGGTAAAAGAGCGTAACTCTCAGTTTTTTGAAAAGTACTTTTATTCGACAATTGCAATGTACCATCTATATATCGACCCTGTTTAGGTAAAAGAGCGTAACCCTCAGTTCTTTGAAAAGTACTTTTATTCGACAATCGCAATGTACCACATATATATATCGACCCTGTTTAGGTAAAAGGGCGTAACCGTCAGTTTTTTGAAAAGTATTTTTATTTAAGGATCACAATGTACATACCAAAATACATGTTCTGTCAAAAGTAATTAAGCCAAAAATGTCTAATTATTATCGAAATTTTGATTTTGAAAAATGAACCATCTACTAAGTTTCTATAGAAAGAAAAATAGCATTAAACGTCAATTTTAATGATTTTTCTTTAATAACTTTCTTAACTATTATATCAGGAAAATTAAATATCAATTTATTGTTCATCATGCCTTCCAAGTTTGTGTTTTTCGTGTCTCCTGTATTTTTTTCCACGAGGGTTACTCCCTTTTACTTAACCATGGTCGATATATATACAAATTTATATTTGGTAACCTCTGCTAGAGAAAGAAAGCTGAATGTGAAAATAATAAGTATTAACAAATCTGCCACAATGCAGCGAACGTTGTATAGATTCTATATTAAATTATGAAATAATAGCTCAACCAGGTAGACTCTTAGAATATCAACCTAATGATATCATAAAAAAAACCGCAGAAAACACTGGCTTTTGCTGTGTTCAGTGTATTCGTCTTAAAAATTTAGATTGTTATTCTAAGGTCGTAATTAATTTCAATTGTACTCACACGTACTTTAATGTTATTAATTTTAAATTCCTATTATGATGAATAATTTGTTTCGTTTAAAAACAAGATTTAAACGTTTGGCTTTTGATATGATTCACGTCATAATAAAAACAAAATAATTAATTTCCGTATAAATATTGCATTATATTGTTCCAAAGTATTACCAAGTAACAATTAAGTTGTTCATTTCCTGACGGAATTAACAAATTATTGTATTCATTAGTTATATGATACAGGTGCGGTAGAACCGATTAAGCAGTTTTGAAGAGTTATAAAAAAGTAAATGTTTTTATTTTAGAAGTTAGCAGTACATACTCGTACCATTTATAATCATTGAGTTGACAAAAATAATCTTCTCAAGATGTCGCCCGTTAGCAGCAACGCACTGTTGGAGATGATCTCTGAAATTTTGTACACCTCGATCACACACAACGCGGGGTATAGCGTTACTTTCTTTCATCATGCACCCCCTTAGCTCTGGCAGGGTGTGAGGATGACGTTTAAATATATATTTTCTCTTCTTAGTATGCTACTAATTTCCTTCAACTGCATTTCTTTTGCAAAAAATTAAAGCTCTTACCTTCCAGGTATAGATTTGTAATTTGAATAAAACGTCTGTTACTAATATGTTTTCAAACGTAACTTTATTTAATGATAACCCTTAGTAGAAACAGTGGCGCAGCTGCCTTATGGCAAACTCATGCAAAGCATGAGGGGGCTCGCTAATCAGAGGGCCCTTAATCTCCTAGACTCAATATCTGATTTCAAGTAAATTTCTCACCAAAAGTGATGTGTGGCACACTTGATCATATCATGTACAACATCCCAACTACACACACACACATACATATCTACTAAAATTTTGTAAAAAGAAAAGTTTTTGCAAAGTTAGTCACAAAAATCTATGTAATCTAATATTTCAAACAACTTGCCTGTAATAAGTCCAATGTGACATAGCGTAGTTCTGCATTACAGTAACGATATATAACTAATACCCACTGTCCAACAATGTAATAATAAATAATCATGCGCTAATGTCTCAATTTCTTGGCTCCTTGATCTAACAACTTATGAATCATGTCTCAGAAATTTATTTTCTTATACATTCAATATGTTTATAATTTTATATAAACAACAGTAGGTTAACACACATGAATTATTTCATCACATTTTTTAAAAAATCATGTAAGAAGAGGGCCTTGTGTAAATTTTGCATGAGGACCCAAAATTTCTAGCTACGCTACTGAGTAGAAAGCTATTATACTGAAATAGTAACACAGTTTTTTTTCCATAATATATCATTTTAATAATAAAAACTGTTTTTGTCTGTTCAGATATATTCAGTTGATATAATTCGAAATTGTTTTAACGTAGCAATCCCATGCCGATTTTGATTTATTAAATAAATTTTATACTAAAAATTAAAATCATCTATGTTATTGTATTACTTTTAAGGTTTCTACTGTACTCGTACATATGCGACGGTATTTTAAAATTTACACAAAAACCGACAAGATTTTTGAAAAGCGTATTATTTTAATTCACTTTACTATTGTTACACGTTTTCAATTAATATTCCAAAAGCGTGGGTAGGTGGAAGAAGAAAAATAATGTTAAGTTTACCATAAGGAATGATTTCATTATGAGGCGCTGCTTTCATATTCGTATTATTTCAAGGAAGCACAATAAAAACTGTTATCTCAGCCTATTTAGTCAAAAATACATTATTCTCTTTGTGTTTTTCAAACACGTTTAATTTTAATATAAACCAAAATTACGGCTCATTAAAATGTAGAACATTATCAGGCATATAAAAAGTTTGGCCATTATCCTTCCAGAAATGATTGTTGTATGGCTCTTATAATGAAACTTTTGTTGGGCAACGTAAAAATAAAAATTATTACACTTCATTGTTTAAGTACAACTTACATTAAATTTATTGTTACGAATGTATTATATCCATTTATATCAGACATTTAAATATGACGAAAATTATTTTGCTATACATATTCAAATAACAAATAAAGCTTGTCATGTATATCGTCGTTATACTGGCAAAAAGGCGTTAGATAAGTTGAAAAATGACGGGTTTGGCCATACAATACAGTTTAGTAGATTTTAAATAGATGCTGTATTGTTTGGTAAAACAAGCTTAGCCATATTCATTATATGTTTTCTGTAATAATAAAATATCAGATAAAATTAATTCAATATTGAACACTGTATTACTGGCAAACATATTAAACCGACTAAAGATTATTTGACTGATCAAATCAAGGATTCTTAGTATATTCTAAGTCTGGAAAAAGTCAACAAGACTTACAATACCAGTTGGCCTAACATACGAGTATTATCGTTATATGTATATGAGAGACTCAAACTTAAAAGTCAATTTCTCAAAACAGTCTTTTTTTACTTGTCACCTTTTGCCAGTATACCGACGATACCATCACGATAAATGCAGGATTATGGTTGTCTATAAAACCACTCTTCAGACTTCTTTGCCTCTAGCTTTCTCAGGCATTTATACGAGTATTATATCTTACACATTACGTCGACTAAGGAGTATTTGGCTGATCGGATTAAGTGTTTCTATGTATATATTCTTATTCTAGAAAAAAATTCAATAATACTTACAGTCCCAGTTGCCTTTATATATTATCGTTAAATGTATGTAAGATAATCAAAATTTAAAAATGAATTTTCTCAAAACAGTCTTTTTTGACTTAACCCCTTCTGCCAGTATAACGATGACATGTATCATCAATTAAAGAAAGTATTGAATCCTCAACACATATTAGCAGTTATTCGTTTTTCTTACTAGTAAATTGTAGTACCCAAAGTCTCGATTGATTCTTTGAAGCTTATATATATTTTTAACGTATTTTAAATTTAATTAAAAAAAATTGTTTATATCTTTTTAAATTTAATTAAAAATGTTTTGTTTACATCTTTTTATAACATATTGAAACTTAGTTTGTAATAACAACATAAAATCTATTTTTATTTATACTTAATAAATTCAAACTATCGGTTGACTTGTAGGCCGTTAAGTGAGGAGTAATTGTATCCACATTTAATACAACTAACCAAATAAACGCCTGAGATGCGTATACATACCCTTTGTTCATATATAAATATAGAAAAAATGTAAATTTTATTTTGTCGATTTAAGATAATTGATTTCCAACAGAAATGTATCAGAAAGTAGTGAAAATCAAAACAACAAAATATGATGATTTTGTTTATTCTAAGCACTATTGTTAACTTTAGATTGCATGGTGAATGAAACAGCTGGTTGTAAACCCGATGAGTGTTCTTCAAAATTAATACAATATAGATGCTTAAGATAATATATGCATATGAAATTAAGAAGATCAATATGTAATGTTGAATTTTCCCTGTAATAATTTATGGGTATTTTGCAATGGATTTAGAGGTATAATATTCATTTATCTTTACGGTTCTGTCTATATACGAGTATATCAGACGTCTATCATCAAAACAAGTCATGTCTATTTTTGGTTTGACAAGGATTGTGATTGAATATTATTGTGTATAACGTTTCAAACGAAGTCATGGTTTCAAAAAATATCAGGTCCACACAGTTTATTCTTACATCTTCAAATTTTGATATATTTTGAAACCAAGAATTCGTTTGAAACGTCATATACAATAATATTCAACCATACTCTTTGTCAATTCAAAAATGGACATGGCTTGTTTTGATAATAGACGCCCGATATGTATTTGCTCATCTATATTTCGTGTTTGCTTGTACTTCTAAACACGCACAAACATATAGTGTGCATATACGACTTAACAAATACATAGACAGAACCCCACAGATAAATTAATACCATTATATTATATCTTTCTATCTTGGAAAATATGTTTTTTAATATGTTGTATAATATTCTGAAATTTGTTTTCATTCTGTAACATATATATTTTTTAATTATATAATTTTGATAATAACTAATTATTTTTGTATGTAATAACAATTAAATACAAGATCCGAACATTCAAACTCCTTAATTGAACGTAGCTGAACATCACAGGATGTTTTGAAGTATATCATTCTACCACTTACTCACAGCAGTATCAACAATTTTTAAAATCGGATGACCACCACAAAAATTGAAAAGTAAAAATAATGTCTTCAAATGAGCTAATTATCTGGATTTTACCACCAACACATGTGTAAGTTCTCAGTATAACAGTGTAGAAAACAGTAAAAAATCATAGAGCTGTTGCAGATTCTGGAGCTTTTCCAGCTTACTTGTACTTCAATTGTAATAACTTGGAATATGACTAATGGATTGGTATACGTATAAACATAATATAACGTTTAGAAAAATAGTAATTGTCGTAAAAAATATTAGTAAACAATAACAATTTTAACTGTCAAACATATACATTTGTATAGATTACTAAACTACTCGAAAAATTAGTTTTTTTTCGTATATTAAATGACCATTATGTAAAATATTTAATACTCTTATAATGATTGTTACTATGTTGAAAGATATGTTATTTATTTTAAATTTATTTTTTAAATATATTTTTCTACTCACTTTAGTGTCCAATTTCTATGTTGATAACAAAGTTTTTTCATATTAAGTAATAAATATTTAATGACTTGAATTTTACGTCTATACTCGAAACTAATGAATGAAATTAAAATAAAATGCTAGATTCTGTAACACGTCGCATTATGAAACTGGATTTGTTAAATTAAGATTACAAATTAAATTAATCGTATCAAATAAATTGTTTTAAAATTGACTATTCATTTCGATATGCCAAATAATTCAACGGATTTTTCTAACAGATTACCGATAATTTATGCAAAAAAAGTCATTTAATAGGGGTCAATTATAAAGAATTCATTTTGTCGCTATCAGTGTTAGCTACTGAAATTAGCATAGAGACAATATTTATGTCGAGTTCTTAAGTATATTTTAATGATATGACTATTACTAGAAATGAGAATATAAGTGTTCGATAACGTATCAAATAAATTCGAGTTTGTCATCAGATATCTAATAGCATTGGCGGTTTAGTTATAAATCACAGATTAACATGTGAAATAAAAAAAGGTTTTTTTTTCATTAAAGTGTGTATAAAGACATAACATCATAGTTGTTATGTTATCGATTTAAATTTGAAAATTTATAATGTGAATTCTTTACGTCGTTATGCTTTTAAATTAAATATGTAAAGTATAAGGAAACATATGCTAATCTAAATATGTAGTTACAATAGGTTATTTACAAACGAGCTTATAAGAATACATTTGCATACTTATTACAACATTATGGTAAAATAAAAATAATACGGTATTACCGTATCTCCTTTTATTTCACAATGAAAGTCATCCATATATGAAGAAGTTGAAAGCATTTTTATATGTTTTCATAAAGTATGATAATTAAATATTTATTTTATTCCGCGTTTGCTCCAAGATACAGCATATATAATATAAATTTTCTTAAAAGCTGTTTTTTATGTATAGTAGGATGTTGTTTATTATTAACTCAAGCATTTTAGTCACGCCCTAAAAAAAATTGCGACCTGCACGGGATGAATTCAAACCCATAACCGTCGGATTAGAGCGAATGTGACTGAACATAATTAAATATTATATTTTTTCAAGAAGCTTTATGACATGTTTGTTCCTCAAAATACTAATATGTTAAAATTAATACTTTGAGTTAACGCGAATTTTGTAGAATAAATGTATTAATTGAATATAAAACATTTTCTTTTGGTCATATAATATGCACTTAGTCTAAGATTTTCAAGCGAATCTGTTGAACTTACGGGCAATCCTTAAACTATACCAACACATCATATTATGTTCTGGCTTAAAATCATCAAAAATTATCATCAACTGTTAAGAACTGATTAATCAGAAGAGAAATTGTTAAGCTTTGTTAAAGTAAGCGTATTATTCTTGGAAATTTACTGGGAAATATGATTTACACTAGATTATCTATCTAGCTATCGACTACTTCCACTCGAGTACAGTGCGTTTAGGCGTATTAAATTTTTTAGATTATTTTTGAATAAAAAATCTCAAATTATGAAGTACTTTTGTCTTAAATCTATCAAAATATGTATTATTTAATACATTTAAATACAAATGATGATGATGAATGACTGGGGCATATTTCTAAATCTCTGCTTTTTCAAACTTTTTACTCCAGCGAACCGGAAAAAATTGGAAAAATAATTCGTGTGCTAACGTTACGATAGAAATAAAATCCAATGTAAATAATATTTTATTCATTTAATCTTAATGGGACATTCCTGCTGTTTCAATTATATACGCTTACGTAGCTACAACGATGTCTTCGGGGAACAAAGCGTTGCGTTAAAGTTGTATTTATTTTTGATTATTTAGGTGCTTAAAAAGTCACACAAACAAGAAATCGAAAAAATGACTAAATTTTATAATCGCTAGATAGTATTTTGTTTTTAAGTGATAACCAAAATTGATACAACGATTTTATTTCATATCTGGATACTTCGAATATATCTGAACATAACTTAGAAACAAGTGCGCATGATTTTCTATTTTCCAATAAGGACAATCAAGAAAATACTAAATTCTTAGATAATACTTGAGTATAAGCGATACAATAAAAACATCCTATAGGATTTTTTTTCAATCTTCCTCTTGTATGTGATACTAAATACTTTGCTAGAGAAGTGCGAGTTTTAAAATGGAAGTTTAATAGACAAAGATTCGGAAATACTAATTCTATATGAATGAGTACCATTATGTATTTTACCAGGAAAATGGGATTTAAATATAGACTCAATGGATTTTAATTCTGTGACGGAACTTCATAGAATACGAAGTTTGGCTTATTTTGGAATACTTTTATAAGTATCATATTTTATTTTCAAAGTATTCAAACATTATGTCAGTAAGGTTTCGTACATATCAAATTTCGTAGATATAATAAACTGTGTTATAAAATTATCCTAACTGTAATAAGTACTAAGGTTAAAATAATTTTTAGACATCCATAAAACCTTTTCATGATAAAATTCTCTCTAGGAGTGTTTACAATTAAGTACTAGTTCTTTCTTAAGAAAGACAAAAATAATTCGGTTAAAAACCAATTTCTGCTTTTTTCGTCAATTTTAAATGGACGCAACGATCTGAGACCGCATGAAAGGAGAATAACCATCAAGAAAATTGAAAAATGTTTTTAGAAAAGCTTTTGATACATCAATTTAATACAGCAGATCGATCCCATCAAGTACGACAATAAGTAACGCCAATTAATGGCGGAACAAAAATGTAAATTTTATATCAAAATAAAAACCAATCACAAAGTTGTGAATATATCAGCATTGATAATACTAATGAGTGTTTTATTCCAAATATTCAATATTTCTAAGTTAATATAGATCATGTCTTGGCGATTGCTATACATATCTAATTTTATCATAGCTTCTGCGATCCGGATCATCAACAGATTTAAACACAACCTTGAATGTTAAATTGATAGGGAAAATAGGATGACCAAATATTTTTCCGAAGTGGAAAACTATTTTATTTTCAATAAGTTAACTCGTTAATTAATGTAATCGTTGTGAAACGAGCGCAATTTGATTATTATTAGCAGTATTTGCAGATAAATGTGTTCATATATTCTTTTAATTCAGTTTTTATTACCAGAAATCCAGTGATACTATTTTTTATGTTGTTAGTGCTTTCCGTTTATGTCTACTTAGTTACTACTATCTAGATATGAAAGTGTTTTATTATATGAGTTTATTTTTGATGTAAAAAATTGCAAACAATGTAAATTCAGAGATTCAACATAGTGTATAATGCACTGAGTCGCAAATCATCATAGAATTGATGGAGTCATTTGTTTACAAACTATCTTGTCGATTGATATGAAAAAATGCTGAAGTATATTATGTAAAACTTAAATAAAAAATAACCACTAAAATATAATATATATCAATCAAAAGATTGTCGTGACAATACATTTTATTTGGAAGATATGAGTAAGAGCTGAATTTGGTTGATTGAAAGTGGTGAAACCCTCGTGTTGTTTAAGCGTATCACGCAATTAAAAAAAAGTGTTTCTTTAAATAATGAAAAAATAACTCTATGCGTTGCCCAACGATGTTTCTATTATCGATCACTAGCAAATAAAATATCAATAGTTTTGGTAAACTTTCTAATATATGAAACTTAGCAATCGAACCCCGTATTGCAAACGACATATAACTTCAAACCAATATGTTTCACAATTTAAGTAAAATAAAATATTATCTGTATGGTCACTTTTTATGCGCCTTTCACTGTAAAAAAGGATATTGTCATGCTTCCCAGAGATCCACAATGTGTCTTTATATCCTATATGAGTAGTTCAGAAACTTTGTTATACGTGCCAAAAAGAAGCAAAACAGATTCAGTTTCCTACATTATTATTAACATATCACATTATAATTACATGTATAAATATTTAAATATTATTTAGTTTATTATTAAATTGCCCAAAATATCGTTGAAAATCAACACAAACAAAATTGAATTAAATAATCATTTTTTTTAAAGTAATAAATGGATTTTTTCCATAAAAATATTCATTGGTATACGAGTATTTAGTAAAGCAAGCACAACAGTTAATTAATATTGTTATCTTACCAACATTGTAAGTAAAACAATCTTTCTTTTGATAAATATTTTTATTTAATACGCGTTTTCTTGTATATTATCTGAAATACAGTGTCGTAATTTTACATATAGTCATAGATTCACAACTTCCTTTATCTTTTTTTATTATAAAAATATACTAAGCCCCTTTCAGTCAAATAATTGAGATGAACACAAGACCGAAAAAATTACTGTCGTATGAAATTCAAGTGCACCCATCGAACCACAATAACCGAAAAGTACTGTCACTACTAAACTATCTAAAAAAAGTTTCATATCAACTGCCATAGATATTGTAGATAATGGATTCTGGCGATAAAATTCGCTGAGTAACCTTCCTATTATTAAAAATAAACCAACCCATGCGTCGTTACCCCGGCGACTAACTTGGCCAGACGCCATTTTACTTCCCATCGATTGCCTTCATTTTACATAATTATATGATAATTTTTAGATAACCCATTTGGTATGATAATTTTTATAATATCATTAATATTATCTGCGTTCTAACAATATTAACGCTAAGTTTTCTTTTCAGCGTAAAAAATATAAATAATATTCTATGCTTGTTTGAATCGTAAGAAGAAAGTAATTACTTACACGAGTACATTCTAACAAAAAAACAAGTTCTTTTATTCTCGAATTATCTATTTTTATTTATATTGTGTTCTTCAATGCTATATTTTCATTCATTTTAAGTATTTTTACGAATAAAGCCAACTCTAATAATAAAAACTAACCTGAAAATATCACAATTATATGATAAGTTTTTAATGTGTTTTTGAAGCGCCCAACTTTCCCAAAAGGCAACATTATAATAATTCACATTAAAGACTCTCCCTGTTAAGTGTGGAGCATACTTTTATCGCATCATCTACTTTTAATGTATGAAAAATGAATGTATGTAAAAAGTTCTAGTGTTTTTTTTTCAGAAATAGGAAATATATAATACGTAAAACCAATTATTATCTTTTATTTTTTTATTTGAACGTTTTACAAACGGTATAATATTACATGAAAAACACTTAGTCTTACCGTGGTATATATATACTTGGAATAATTATTCAGATATTGAGACATTAAAAATCAATCTAAAATTATAGCTGAAAACAGTTTATGGTCTACCAAAAATAATATATAAATGAAGGTACTCGTTACTTAACGTGCTGCTAATTAAAAGATTCTCTTTTTAACGGTAAATTTGATTTTTACCCATATGCTACGTTAACGAATTCTTTTGCATGTAATTTTTTGCACTTTGTGTTGAAATTCGCTAATCAATGGTAATTGAGTTTAAATATTTATTCTTACGGATTTAATATAACATATACTTTCAAAATATACAAACGTGTATGAAAATCATTTTGCTACACCTTTTATGTTGATTATTCGTATTGCCGAGAGGTTTCTATTCTTATTTTCAAATTTAATTGTTTTCTGAACTGAATGAAAATTATATATTTTCTGAACAGATACAACTTACTAACTTACTTAACAATTCGTGTCGTGAGAACGGAACTCATTCGTAAGAAAAAAATTAAAAGTCATATTTATATAGCTGTTTATTTTTTTCGACTCGTGCGTGGTGCCAAAAAGAACGTTGCCATTTTGCCTACTACAGTATTAATCTGTATGTGCCCGATAACTACTTAAGAAACCGAGAATATCATTTTTTTGTTATAAAACGAAGAACTTACTTGTGCACCAACACGGAGAAAAATAACTGTGTTTAACTAAAAAGTGTCTTGACGATCGACTTTTTCCATTTGAGTGAGCATGATGTCGATTTTTGAAATATTTTATATACCTCAAATATAAATATATTTTTGATTTAATTTTTGTGTCTTTTATATTTACATTTTTCATATATTTATTTTTACATTTGTAAATAATTTAAATACCATAATATTTATTTTGTTATTTTAATCTCGTCATATTCTGATAGCATTGATTTAATAACTTGGAATATTCATAATATGTGAACAAAACTTTTATCAAATGTGCTTCTTCTTTTTAAGCCACGTCACGCCTTTTATCCAGAGCGTATGGACACCACATGTTGCCTCCATGAGTTCCTGTCACAGGTCAGTTTTCTTGCATCCTCCTATGATATGCTGACATCCTGTAACTTCGCCAAATAGATCATATATATGGAATTCAGCGGCCTCTCGGGACGACGAATTCTGGTTGGCTTGAAGAAGATGCATGCCCGGTTGAAATGCAATTTCGATATTCTCAACATATGACCAAGCCAAGTCTAACGTCTCATCTATACTTTTGATATGACGAGAGGCTGCACGGTCCATTCCCTTAATATCTCATTTCTCGTTTAGTCATACCACTGCACTCACAGAATTCGCCTCGGACGAAAAATAAATAAACATGTTAACCTTATTCGTGCCATACATAATGTCACAACCCGGCAAGCTCCGAATTTTTAAGCTAATATAGAATATTTATTATGTTTCTTTGTCATGACTTCATTTTTAGTGACCATATCGACCCATTCCCAGCAGAAGTTTGTAAGCGTTAAAATTGCATTTTACAAGAGGAGGTTTTTATCTAAGGTTTTAAGGTTATTTTAATAAATAAATTTAAAAAAATAAAACGTTTGTGTGTTATGACTTTTTTTAACCATATCCGCTCAGAAACGAAGCATATGAATCTTCACAATGTGAAGATTGTTTTGACAGTTTTTTTAC
>JAPMAG010001389.1:0-12536 GCA_036584685.1 Rhyacophila sp. Rhy_31_5
AAATCTTTATTTTTTTTGTATAAAAAATAATTTTGAATGTATATATATTAAAAACTATTTCTTCTGATAAAAAATCTTTGAGAAAAAAATAATTTTAAAGTTTACAGTATACATATATTGTAGAAATTTTTTACAGTTAAAAATATAATATAGTTAATTTCTTCAAGAAATGAAACATATCTAATATCCAATATTTCTAAGTGAAAATAATTTTAAATATAACAGGTTATAGATCATTTTATGAAAATTGCAACAATTTTATCTTGTATGAGTGCACGCTTCTATATAGCTTCATAATAGTCTGTTTACTACATAAATCGTAAAAGCAAATAAATTTGGGCACATTTTATAATGGTATGAAAGACACGTTTCTTGCATGTAGGTTGAAAGAGAAAAACATTATATATCTATTTATATATATGATTAATATATTTTCTATTTATTTAGGTTCTTTTATTTCAATTTCAAATTTATTTATACATGTCCGTAAACAGTAAAACATTAATTCAAGTTGCTATGTTATAAGCAAAAAAATATAAACATTTTCATTTATTTTATCTTTCTTGAATGAATCATTTGAGTAAATTACTTAAGTAATATTTGTCTTCATATTGTAGTAATAGTGTGTAAAGATGATATATATGTTATATTCCAAATTAACTATTTTCCAAATATTCCAATATGGAGGATATGGGGCGTTCACGGATCTTTCATTTACAAATAATATTTATTAATCATCGGTACTAAACTATTTTAGTTCTAAGCCCTAGCACGAAATACTTCAATATTAAATATGGTGATACAATCAATTCAGATCCATGGCCGACTGCACAATATTCCTCCAGGCCTTGTTGTCTCTATCTATCCCTTTTTCTAGTGATCACACTCAACATTGCCGCATCTATAGTTATGTTATCCGCCTATCTCATTCTGGAGCGTCCGACGACTCGAGTGTCTACTGAAACTATTCACCTGAAGTTTAACACTTTTTTGAGAGTATATATTCATTTCATCCTACAGCGTGGCCTATTTATTTGAGTTTCCTTATCTTCAAGATATTCACTTATACTTATTATAAACATTTATTTTCAATTGTGACCAGCTACGGGATCGAGCTCGTAGCCATCGAATATAAAAAAAAATCCTTCTTTCCTTAAGTAAAGGAAAACGAAACTATTTATCATTGCTTATGTTTCAATTGAACTAATAATGCACACTTTCATTAACAAAAATTCTTTTTGATCCTTAAACATCTATAGGTCTTTAATTAAAAATTAAAAAATCTCGGTTCAAAGTTTATATTTAGAATGAGTGTAAATACTATAGTTTATATAAAAATGAAACTACATAAAATTTTATTTCTATTAGTATTATGCAAACTCAAATATTTTGTAAAGAGAATATTGGTATAATATCAAAAAAATTAAGTATACAAAAAACATCCCGGGAACTAATTATTGGAGTACAAATAAAGGCAATCTGAAAAAATGAGATTTTAGCTATTGATACTATGTACTAAAATTCCATAACCACTGAATGAATGACAATAACGACTAGAGTCGAGATGTTCCCTTGCGTCGTTTCGATTTATCACCCTTTTTGATTTTATATTACCAAAACCAACACCAGCTAGGTGAATACAGCTTACAATTTGAGACTAAGCAACTCAAAACCAATCCGCTAAGAATTTTCAAAAATCATTGGTAGATTGACGAAATTTTGTTATATGTCGGTTTCAAAATCAATGCGAAGAAAATTATGTGATACCTACTATTGCCTACACCTATTGAAGATTTTCTCGTAACTAGGAGATATAGCATTGAAAGTGTCGATAGTTTTAAATACCTAGGGATGCACATCACGAGAGATGGCACCTAACAAACAGGGCTCGCGTGATTGTGGTGAAATTTACAGGAGCAACTTCCATTCAAAATGTTTAGAACTTACAGTTGTACTATGTCATAACCAAGTGCCGCTTATTCAATGCTTGAATACTGACAACACCGCTCTATGGTAGCGAATCGTAGCATATTACAAAGTATACATATAATAGCTTACTGAACTTTGAAGTATGATGCTTGCGGAAAATTCTGGGGTGCAGTTATACGACTATACGCAAAATGAAGTGATAAGGGAATGAATTTTTTTCGAATTGTGTACAATTTTGTCACATGACTATTTTCGCTAAAATAGTTTACTGAATGATGTTTTAGCATATATATTTAAAGTATTTGAATATTCCGTACAAGTTATATCTATGGGTTTATCAAAATAATACTGATTTAAAAAATTGCCCCATTGGTGAGTGGATAGTACATCCGACTCATGAACTGAGGATTCGAATCATATAACAGGCAAAAATTGTATATGTACATTTGAAAACCAGGACATGGATCAAATAAGTTAAGCTAATATCTGACAATTATTATTCGTATAAAACATTGATGAAATAAACTTTACATTATAGAGATATATTTTATCTGAGAACGGCATGATTAAAAAAAAACGTTTACTAAAGTTAACGCAACATTATTTCAAGTTAAATAATAAATTAATTCCACATTCTTTCTATAATAAAATAAATAATCATTCAATTATATTTTTTTATATATAATTAAAACATGAAAAAGACACGTCGCTATAACAAGAGAAGATATAGAGAGTGTTTAGGTAAAAGGAAGTAACCCTCACAGAACAATTTTTACAGGAGGCACAAAAAACGTTTTTTCATAATTTTTAGTCAAAGTCATATCAACACAAACTTAAAAAAGTGGTGTTTTATTTTCCTGACATAATAATTAAAAAAAGCTATTTAAGAAAAATAATTGAAATTCAGTGTTTGTACTTTTTTCCTTTCCACACAAACGCAATAAGTCATCTTTCAAAATCTAACTCGACATTTTTGAATTATTTTTTTTGACTTTTTTTGATTCTCAAATAAAACCACTTTTCAAAAAACTGAGGGTTTCAACCTTTAACCTAGATATGGTCGATATGTATGAATTTATTGATAAAACATTTATTAAAATGTTGTCGCCTCCATAGGTGAGAAGATAGTGCGTCTGACTTACGAGCTGAGAGTCTAGGTTTTAAATCCCATAACCGGAAAAAAATCACAGGGTTTTTAGGTGCATTTGAAACCAGGACATGAACCAAACTGGTTGAGCTAATAACTGACAATTGTTACTTTGAAAAAAAAACAGTCTTAACAATCTTCAAATTGTGGAGAGTAGAGAGATGAATGAAAAAAACGTTGAATAAAGTTAACGCACCATTATGTATCAAGCATTGATGTTATTGTTTCATGCCAGTATTGGTACATTTTTGTATTATTGAAGAAAAATCAATTTCCCATTCTTCTATAATAAAATAAATAATCATTCAATTATAAAAAGATTTTCGACATAATTAAAAATAAAAAAGGCACGTCGCTCTAGCAAGAGAAGATATGTAACGTGAGAAGAAGAAAAGAAAACAGAATTAATAATTGCTATTTTTTCGTTATAAATTTCTCTTTGTTTTGGGGGTAAATTTTACGATCTAGTGGGTACGAGTACGTTAACATCGTCCCGTAAAATCGCTTCTCTACTAAATTCGCTCCGATGAAAAATTGCACTCCGCTTATTTAGCCGTCAGAATAAAATCCGTAATAATTTCGCCGGCCGATGCGTGCTGTAATAATAAAATGCAAATAACAACAAAACATTTCGGTCGGACGGTCTTCTGTCTGGCCAAATTTATGTCACTGCATTCATTAAAGTTTCCACTTCCGATTGTAATCAAATGGCCAAAAGCGCTCGCGAAACTTTTTGCATAATGTTACCAGAGTCCGAACTATTTTTTTATGATCAACTACTTATTGCAATCCGTGTAGTATGAACATTATTGATTTTTCATTACTATCATTAAGAGAACAAATCCCAAAGACTTCAAACTCATAAAACAGTAATAGTTCAAAATATTGAGAAGTAAATTACTTATGTCCTAGCATACTCGTATATTATGATTTATTTATAGCTTGACAATGAAAGTTGAAAATAATATGTCGATAATTATAATGACTATATGTTGATATTGTTTTCTGAATAAAAAACTGTTTATAATATGGAGTCGTCCATAAACCACGTAACGTTGACCACCAACGTCGTCATGACATTAGAAGGGGGAGGGTGGGTTAATTGTTACGTAACACTTTTCCTTTTTAAAAAGTGGATGGAAGGTGATTATAAATAATATTCCTATTTAATATTTTTTGCGCCAGACATAATATCGCAACCTGGTAAGCTGTCAATATTTGAGAAAAAATAGAGCCTTAATGTTTCTTTATTTAATGGTCATAGTTTAATCATATTTCTGCATTTTTATATTTCATTTTTATATATCATACATAATATCAAAATTTGTCTAGCAAATTAAGTTTTAACTTATGCGAGCTAACTGGCTTCTGGTACTTAATCGGTTAATGTAGAAAGCTACGTAACTTTTGAGAGGAGGAGGGGGGTCAAGCTGAATGTCTACATGGTATTACATAGAGAGGGGGGGGATAAAAAATGTAAAATAAAACGTTACGTGGTTGATGGACAACCCCTGTGATGTCTTAAGCCATGTTAAGGTAAAAGGGATTAACTCTTACAGAACAAATTTTACAGGAGACACGAAAAACATACTTTATTTAATATCTTTAGTCACATTAACATAAACTTGATGTGCATGATGATCAATATTTTCTAATTTTAATTTTGATTTGCGGAACCCGGGATTCCGCAGAACACAGTTTGAAAACCATCGGGCTAGTGGATAGCGCGTGCGCCTAGAAAGCGGGGGTCACGAGTTCAAGGCCCGTACTAGTTGAAAAAGTTTTTTAAAATGTTTATTCATTTGTATTGTAGCCAGGACATGAAGCCGATACGGTTGAGCTAATAACTAACAACTATTACTCGTAAAAAATATTTTTTAAATCTTCAAGATATATGAAGATCCCATATGCTCCATCATTTTTTACACATTATCATCAATGTTTTGCCGTTATTTTTATATTATGTTATATAGTAAAAACGGAATAAAACTATTTAAAATATTAATGAATAAAGATAAAATTCAAATATTTGATCAAACAATAACTAAATTATTAATTAAAACTTACTCACTTAATAACATATTATTTGATATATAAATAAATAAAAAAGCTTTCAATAACATTAAAAGTTTGCTTTTGTATTATCCAAGCCAAATCAAAGCCTTATTTGTAAAGTTTTCGTAAATAAATGTGTCATTGGACATTTTTTTACTGAACGCGGCTTTCGTGAAAATATCCATTGCGCATAGTTTTATCGAAGTTCCTTCATTTATTTTTTATATTTGTCAGCAAAAAGTATCTAATCTTTTTGTTTTAATGTTAGACCGTTGGTTCTATTGAAAATAATTTAAGCGAAGCTTAGCTTACATTTATGTATCTATTTGAAAAGAATATTATTTATTAATTTTGTACTGTCTTTCGAGTTTTCCATATTATTTTTAGTTATGAAATTATTTATTGTGTTCCTAAAAATATTATCAGTTATTATATTATTGTTATAGCAATCAGTCGCAAAAGACGTATTGTATTAAAAATAGTTTTAAAATCAAAATATTTTAATTTATTATTCAATTATTTTTAATATAAAAATATACAGTAACCAGGATTATTATTGAAATTCTAATTGGGGATTTTATCATAATTTTATTACAATTATAATTAAATCAAATATACCATATTTTTCAAAGAAATTATATATTTGTCAATTTATTAATTATTTCGTTTTCATTTGATCGTGTTGAAAAATATACGGTACAATTCCTTATTCCAGGGATTGTTTGTTTATTGGTTGTAAGAAAAACTATAAATAACATATACGTATTTTTATTAAATAATACATTCATTTGGATAGTTCAGGAAACTAAATGATTTTTTTTTCAATTTGGTGTTTTTTTATCTCGTATCGTAAACCATATTTCAACTAAAAATAACACCATACGCGCTATGTTCCATGCCTACACACTGTTTTATGAGAGTCTATAAATTACTTTATTGATATTTTTTAACCATATCCGCTCCGAAACAAAGCATATGAATTTTCATAATGTGAAGATTGTTTTGACAGGTTTTTCTACGTAATAACTGTCAATTATTAGCATAACCGTTTCGGGTCTCTATGTCCTGGCTACAATACAAAAGAATAAACATTTGAAAAATTTTGAACAGCTCGGGTCTTGAAACTGTTACTCCCGCCTGTTAGGTGTATATGCTATCCACTCGCCTCACAAAAGCGACACATTATTTATAAATTAAAAAAAAACAGATACTACACATTTTCGAAGAGACTTTTATCTTCTTTCTAAAATCGTTTAAATTAGCTTATTTTCGTATTTAAATATGTGTATACCTTAAAAAGTGTATTGAAAACTATTTTGTGGATGAGTTGTGTTGTGTAAAAAGTTGGTAACCCACAATTAGCGAGTTCTGTAATAATCGCAGTTGAAAGTTTCTTACCTATTTAAAAATTTAAAGAGTGAGTTAGAGGTTACCAAGATTACTTTTTAGGCACCTATGATTTTTTCAAAATATGAATGAAAAAGTATCAAATAGTTAATAAATAGGCTAAATTCGAGTAAAATATAATTTTACCTAAGTGTGGGTTACCAATTTTCTAGACCATACCCCTCATATATAAAACTATAGTAAGAGGTATGTATTTCCAAAGTGAACTTATTCCACTTCAAAAAATTTGTGGTAAATGCCAAAAAATCCTGTTTAAAGTGCCAATATTAGATATTTTTTTTTATATTCATTTAAAGTGTAAAATACAATTCGCAACATACTCGTAGATAACAAAACATATGTAATATCGATACCCTAAACAGTTCACACACAGAATTAGCTCACTTTGGAAATACACCCCACGGATATATTATTTATCTGCATCGTTAGTTAATAAACAAGAACTTTGTTTTAAATTATATTATATATTACATGTATTGAATACATTTTATTGTTTTGTTTAAATGAGAATCTGCAATGTACGGATTACAAATTAAGTGTGGTAACACATTCCCACTGAGTTTTGTTTGTTGTCGCTTTTATACTGGTAAATAGTATTTTGCAGGCCGTGAAGTTAGAACAATCTGTCATATGTATACTTAGCAACTGCAATAAGTTTCACTAAAGTTGGTTTGTTGTAAGCGGGGTTAAATAACATGGTGTTCGTAGCGTAACGGCTTTGTCATAACGATTCTTTGAGACAAACTTTTACAAGTATACTTCAAGGTGAGCAATGCACTGAAAGTTTACCTCACTTTATAGACAAGATGTTCATTTAACACTAGAAGGTCTAATTCATGAAAACTGTTGAAGAAAGTTTATATTATAAGAGTATCTAATTAATAAAATATATGCAGATAGCATATCCAACTCATTAACTGAAAGTCAAGGGTTCAAATCCCAAAATTGACGAAAATACACAGGTTTTTTTATATATATTTGAAACAAAGGAAATAGTTGTGTCATTGTGGGCAGATGAAAACTATATTACATTCCCTGACTCTAAATATTAAAAATAATAATAAATATTTTTTACTGAGATATAAATGAAATTATAATTTATCGTTTGTACAGGACAATTACGTCAAAAGCATCATGCAAAGTATATATTTATATCTCATTAACTGATTTTGAGCACCAAGATCCGTTGAGTGTAAATGACTGGAGGAAAATGGTTAGAAAGACAGATAATTTTGGAAACAGATGGTGCAGTCTTCCATGGTATGGCTTGAATGGACTACCATATAATAATAATATATTAAACATATTTTTAAATAATTGCCAATAAAATTTTTCAATCAAAACGATGATAGATATAACCAACATTTTTATTTTTATTTCTCGAATAAAGCCGCCATCGTAGGTGAGTGGATAGTGTATATGACTGATAAGCCGAAGGTATAGAGTTTGAATTCTATAGCTGGCAAAAATTGCACAGATTTTTTCATGTGCATTTGAAACCAGGACATGGACGAAATTGATTGAGCCAATAACTGATAATTCTCACTCGTAAAAAACATTGTCGAAACAATCTTCACACTGTGAAGATCCATATGGTTTGTTTTGGAGCGTATATGATTAAAATAAATGACGAAGAACTGACAATTACTCATAAAAAATCTGTCAAAATATTTTTTACATTGTAGGATCTATAAGTTTTCTTTGGAGTAAATATGGATAAAACACAAACATAGATTTAATATCATTAATAAATATTATTATAAAATACTACTACTATGAAAATGCAATGTGTTCATAAATTTATTTTTGTTAAATGATATCACCAAAAACGGCCATTAATAAATTTTATTTTTAAATCCTGAATACTTATCAATCCTATAAGCATATGGAGTCATTCAAACGTTTGAATACAGCACACAAAACAATATTCTTTGATTTTACATTTACATCGACTATGATTTTACTCCATATCGGCTTAACATGATGATATATCCAGAGATAATTTTACCATTGCAATCCAAATAGGCGGCAATGTAATTTTTATCTTCTACTTTAACTAATTAATGACGAGAGTATGGGAAGAATGGCGTTCTTTGATATAAGAATGGACGAATGGGAAGGTGATTACAATTAATAAAAAGGTAACTTTGTAATCTACGACCATCACCGAAGGCGAAATCTAATTGGTTTTAAAAAAGGCTTACGTAGTTGAGATGCAATTCAAACTTTTCAGCACATGGTTAAGCCAAGTCCAATCTTAGATATTCATATTTAACATTATGAAAGATTTAATGATTACTCTCTTATGATTTGTTTTTGTTTTATTGTAGTTTCGTCACTCCGCCAGTATTTGTCATAAGTGTCTATTCCTTAAACCCAGCGTGTAATTGTTTTGAGACTGTATAAAGTACCATTGTATCGTTGCTGTAACGCAACGCCATCAGTATACAAGCTTTGAATATGTGGCATTCAATTTTAACAACTATACCTATAAATGTGATCATATTATATCGTCGATATATTGGCCGAAGGCTTTGAGTAGAGAAAGACTGTTTGGAAAAAGAAAATTAAAGTTTCAGTTTCTTACATGCAATAACAATACTATGTCAGGGCAATTGGGACTGTGAGTATTGTTGACGTTTTTTTCCAGAATTAGAATATACATAAAACACTTAAACTCTTCAGCATACCAATCTTTAGTCGATTTAAAGTGCTTTGCCAGTAATATAATATTTAATATCTACCTAATAAGTAGTGACATTTAAATATTGCAGAAATAGTATAAAGTATGTGGCGAAGCTTGTTTTTACCATATCATAGAACGTGCAAAAAATTACCAGACTGCATTATTAGATGCATTGTCAAAACTGTCATTTTTTGACTGTGTATTAACAAAATATCACATTCGTTTTCTTTGCGTTAATTTTTAGGCTATAACAAACAAATTTTCGTGCACTTTACCAATGTGTTAGTAACCGCTTTTAAGAAAGTACCTAAATATGATGAAATTAGGAGTTTACCGTTTTTCTCTTACAAGTAATCTTTAATCAAGATTGGACATTTGACTGATTAAAAGAGAAAATAATAAATATTCGAGTTAGTTGATTATTGAGAATTCTGATTCACACACATTTAAAATTTTCAGCTTTGTAATAAACAACATAGAAAAGATTCCTTCTAAAAACAACATACACTTAAATTATTTCATAGTAAAATATTTTATGGAAAACCAGGGGTTTGAAACAAGCAACGCACGAGATTTGCAGGCAGCGTCTGAGAGCAATTTGCCGGATAATCTTACCGAGCACGCCCTGTCGGCGACACGATAAGAACTTTCCTTGTACGAATTATGCCCCTCACATAGTAAGTACGAAACGTAACAAGTTTGGAGAGCATGCTCCAAAGTTTCACGGCTACTGTGTCACTGGGCGCCACTGTATCAAACAGAAAAGATTTACTGTTAAGAACTCAATATATATTTTTATAACGGTACGTACGTATTTTTAACGCAAATATATAGTATTAATTTATGTATTTTGCACTGAAGTAGTAAATTAATAATGTTAGTTTTTAATTTAACAATATTATTTTCTTGTCAAACTTTGTTTCTAAAAACATTTAATACTGATCAATTGGGCGTATTGCATTATGTTAAATAATATATTTTACACAGGTATAATATGATACCATATTAAAAGATTACTAAAAATCAGAGCTGCGGAGTCGGTTCAAAATTTACCGACTCCGATTTTATATTATTTTCCGACTCCAACTCCGACTCTGAATTCGATTTTTATATTATTTAATAATTTGTTTCTACCTAATTTATTTATATTGACTTATTGATAATGATAGAGGTATAAATAAAAGAGTAAGTATTTTTCAAACACTGCTTCCGAGAAATAATAAAATAATGTAATCCCAGAGTTCTGAATCATATCCATTAGTTAACATTTGAAACATGCCGTAATTTTTTTCATTAAAGAAAATAAAAAAAGAGTCGGAATCGGTTGATTTTTTTTTTACTCTAACTCCACAGCCCTGCTAAAAATTGATAATTTAAATCTATAGTTTTATAAAAAGTGATTTCCATACGTATTGAACATTATATGCCATAAAATAGTGCGATGGAATTGTCGTTGAAATTATTTAATGAAACTGTATCTAGTCACTATAAAAAAATAATTTGGAAGCATTTTCGATTTTATTTGCAACCGATTCCAAGAATTTTACTGCAGCGTTGGATAAACGAAACTGTATACGAGTGAAAATCATTAAACCATTGACTACAAAACTTATCAGCATATTTCGTATTAAGGGATATAAATGAAAAAACAGGTACAATTCAATTAAAAATTGGCTTTAAATAAAAAATGCGGAAAGATTGAAAAGTTTTTTTATTTAAATGTAATTCCATTTGTTTGAATTATTATTTATAGTGCCTTTTTGATGATAATATGTAGTATGTAATATTGTAATGGCCATTTTTAAGTATACGAGTTAGTCTAGTAAATAAGAAGTATGCCATAAATAGTTGATAATTTGGTGACAATCTGGCAGACGGTAAAGATAGCTTATAATTATTTTAATATGCAAAAACTTTTAGAGCTCAGCAGTTTACGTTTTGTATTAAATTACAATTTGTATTAAATACATAAATTTATGAAATTGAATAGTACGTTGTCAGAAATAGGATATTATTTTTTGTTAGTCGTTTTTATATTTGTGATGTCCACTGTACAATATTTCGCTGGTAAAATTTAAAATATTTCGAGTAACTAACAACAGTAAATAATCTAAATACAATTTATTTTATAAACTTCTGAACACTGAAGTATTAAAAATCTAATGAATATGACAAATAGGCTTGATGATAATTGATTTAACGTTATGTGACTTTGTCTACTTTATCAAGTATCTTCTTACACTATTTCCGTAGAGACGGCAAGTAGTAATAAGAAGCATTTCTCGGAAGGTTTAAAAGCTCCTAAGTCCACACGGCAGGATATTTGAAGGGGTTGGTATCCGGCAATGAGCAGACCACATCCTTCCTGTGCATCCCGAGGGCGTAGAGCCTTCTAGCATAACAGCCTCATATACAACCTACCAAAATGGCGGAGAGACCATACCTCTTGGTAGCTTTAAAGCCCTTGAGATTGCGATTAGCCCATTTGTTATAAGATGGTATTAGTAAACCACTGTTTACAGCTTTTGTTTGCTAAGAGCTTTTCATAATACATTAATTCATAATTACATTATTCTTAATGCTTTGCAGGCAGTATGGGGAAAACCTTTAAAAATCAACAAGATGCGTTTTAATAATATTTTGAATTGTAATATTATATTATATATTCATTTTAAATAAATTGTTTGTAAATAAAATTTATTACTTGAAATACTATAAATACCGGAACGTACAAAATAAATATTATAAAATTTGTTTTAACTTGTACAAAATTCTTATTATTAATGGTAACGTTAAGATTTATTGGAGCCATTTTTGCCTTCACATTCTCTCTCTAGATCTCTTTGTCTTTAGTTCTTTTTTTCACCAGTTATTTGCACTAAGCATTTCTGCATCTTAGTGATGTTATCCGCCTTCTGGGAGTTTGATGGGTCGAGTGCCTACTGGAGTTTTTTCAAATACCTTCTTCATTGTTTTAGATTCATCGGAGTTCACAATTTGTCTCGCCCATCTGAGTCTCCTTGCCATCAAGACAATAATTACGAGTATATATTCGTAGAAAAAAAATAGATAATATATGTTTGTTTTTTTACGAAGGACGATATAATTATTTTTTAAAATATTTAATAACAAACTTATTCACCTCAAAATATTATTTACTCGTAGCAATATTTGCTTTAGATTGAAACTAAACTTAAATATTCTGGCAATATATTTGTGATTCACAGTACAATCATTTGCTGACAAGTGTTTCTTTGTTTTGAGGCTAGAGAACCAGACTCAGTGAGTTTGTATTATTATTATTATTATTAT
>JAPMAG010001390.1:0-12535 GCA_036584685.1 Rhyacophila sp. Rhy_31_5
TTTTTTCCAGCCATGGGAGTCGAACCCTAGACCCTCGGCTCGTGAGTCAGATGCATTATTACTCAAATTATTAAATGTAAATAAAATATTGGTATAGTTAGGTAGTTAGTGTGGTTAATCTAGCGCTACAATTAATTCAGGTCCATGAACGACAGTTACAACATCCATCCAAGCCTCTCTATTTCACTCCAGTCATTCGAACTTAAAATTATGGCATCTCTAATTACGTTATCTGCCCATCTTATTCAGGGGTGGCAGATGGATCGAGTTTCTTCAAAAACTTTCTTTATAGTTCTTAATTCAACGCACCTTACCACATGTCCTGCTCATCTAAGTCTTTTTACTCTCAAGGCATTCACTATATTGGGGCTAAATTCTTCATGGAGCTCGGCATTAGTACGGAAGTGAATTATCGGTATAAAAATATATATTAATCTTGTAATAGTCAAAAAGTTGTTGTAAACATTTCAAGCTCATGGCAAACAAAACAATTACCCTCGAGGTTTCGTTTTATAGATAGTCCTCACCGTCAAGTTTTTAAACTTCACTTTTCTTCATATCTCATTATATTACCTAAGAATCTGTTTTGAAAGTAGTCTAAAAAGTATCAAATTGAACTCCTTAAAAAACTGTCGAAACAATTTCGTAAAAAAATAAACTGTCAAATAATCTTCACAATGTGAAGATCCATATGCTTCGTTTCGGAGCGGATATAATTAAAAGAATATCCGTACCTGGGTGATATTAACATAGTGTAGTATATCTTGCAACGCTATTTCCAGCGATATACTCATTTATAATGTAATAATACTAGAAAATATTGTACCGAAAGTAATATTAAATATTATTTATTATCCGAGGAAAGCAACACCAAAATGACTTGAACAGCCATAGTAAAAAAGTGTCATTTTTGATATACTCGTATCTGTACCTCCCAGGTATTAATCTATAATAATATGTAAGTATTAATCAAGTTTTTGATATTTTGAATATATTGTAATTACATATTTTTATATTATCTATTCCACTTAAATATATCGTCGGTGTATTGCCAGAAGGCGTTAAGTCAAATTTTAAGTTTGAGTCTCTTACATACATTTAACGATAATATGTTAGAGCAACTGAGACTGTAACTCTTGTTAGCGTTTTCTTCCAAAATTCTATGTACATTCTATGTACATAAAAATACTAAGTCCAATTAGCCAAATAATCGTTAGTCGGTTTAATGTGTTTTTAGAAGCTATAAAGCTTTTAATATCGTCTTAATACGTAGTTACATTTTAATATTACAGAAAAAGTACAACCAATATGGCTGTGTTTGTTTTACCAGATGATAGAGCACGCAAAAATCTACCATTATTAGGTCAAAACGGTAATTTTTCGAGTTAACGTCTTTTGCTAGTATACCGACGATATATATGTATATATATACGAATGTTTGTATTACCAGTTTATATAGTCTCATTAAATTTGTCTTATAATCTTAAAGGCGACGGTAACGCAATATCAATTTGTTATTTGTTGTATGTATATATGTTGATGAAGTGGGTAAGATAGTCTCTCTTGCAGATATGTTATTATATGAGTACGAAACACGTTAGTTACCTTGATGTAAGTAAAAGCAGGGATGTAATTAAAATTATTTATGTATTTGCATAATATTTACTGCGTAGTATTAAGAAAATAGGATAAGATTGTTACATAAATAAAAGAAGAAAATTTAAGATAATAAAAAACATGAATAAAAACTGTGAAGATAAAGTAGTTGAAATGAGTGCAAATATAAGTAAAAAGATTGGAATAAATGTAAAAAAACAGTTTCTTAAGATATTTCTACAAATATATTTAAAAAAAATTCAAGACAAGTTTTATTTGTAAGGGTTGTTTGTCTATAATTCACGTAACGATTTTGAGAGGGAGAGAAGAGTGACCACCAACGTCTAAAAGGCGTTACAAGAGGAAGGGTGGGTTAATTTTTATTGTTATGTAATACTTTTCCCTCTCAAAAGGCCCGTTCACACAGACACTCAATCCCGAGTGATTGAACGGTGCGTTCCAGTTTAGAATAGAGTCAGTTATATGAGTTGTATGTGAGTGAGCGAAACAGACTAGAGCGCCATTGTTCAATCACTCGGGATTGAGTGTCCGTGTGAACGGGCCTAAAGAATGGATGAGAGTTGATTGTAAATTTCATTCCTATTTAATGTGGAATATCACGTAAAGTTTGAAAGGAGGGAGAAAAAGGGGTCAAGCTAAATGTCTATATTGTGTTACATGAAAGGGAGATGCTAAAATTTGTAAAAAAAGACGTTACATGGTTTACGAATGATCTCTTACGACATTTGTTATTTTGTAGATCGGTTGAAAATGTTGTGACAGATAAAATTTAAAAAAATGTTTTTATGAAAAATTGAGTTACTCTGTCAATACAATGACGTTCTATCAAAGATTAATATTAGACTAAATTAATTACATAAAAGAAAAGAAGTTAAATAACTAAAACAGTAACTCTTTGGCTGCCAGACAGAAACATAATGAGAAATTATAAGGCCTATGGTCAAAAAAGAAAATTGTGCTGTTCAAAAACCACTATGATTTTTTATCCTTGATAACTTTTAATTATCAGATCAGGCAAATGAAACATCAGTTTAATAGTCATCATGCACTTTTTCATTCACTTCATCACAAGTTTGTGTTAATGTGACTTTTGAGTAAAAATCATTAAAACATGTTTTGTGCCTCCTGTATTTTTTCTGTAAGGGTTACTCCCTTTTATCTAAACGCGATCGATATGTAATGTTTCTAAGCTCGTATTGAGGATTGAACTCAAGAAAATAATTCCCAGAACAGGGAGAACGTGTCAACTTCAAAGATGTCTTTTGTTTATTTTTTCATATACAGTAAATATTTAAAGTATATGCGTGTTGCGAAAAAAAAAATCCTCTTTTAGAGCGAGAAGGTGCACATAAAAATACGTAAACATTTTAAAAAGATTGCCATGCATAAGATATGACAATAGATCACAAGATAACGTGTATTCCGAGTTTGTAACGTGACCGTGACACAGAGAACTCTATAGACGTGAAACTTCCGGCGGTCTGACGAAAAAATATGTTATGGTATTTTAAAATAAGACATTCCGTAAAATATTTATATTCACGCCGAATGTTTACATTTTATTTAAAGGCAGCAAGTAAATATAGTGATTCAATTAAAAACAGTTTTTTATTTACAATTTTTTTCTAAGTAATTTAAACTTTTTATATAAAAATTCAATAAAAAAAATATTAAAGTTATTTCTTGTTCAAATAAAATAAAAAAACTCTTTTTATAGCAAAATATATTGATACTAAAAGTGTCTCAGTTAGTATATTTCTTATTTTAAAATTGAAATTTGATTTATTTTGTTTGGATGTTTTTAAGATATATCGAATTTGTTTTAATAGAAAAACAGCAACAAATAATTTAAATTCAAAAATCTATTCAAATGGATAAACCAGATAATTTATAATAAACTCAAAAACTGTGTAGTTGTAAGGAGTAATGAAATATAAAATCACAATTGTAAATGGCATTTTAATTTTATCAGTGACTTTATAATTATAACAAGTGTTCACAAAATAGAATGCAAGTGATAAAAATAAAGCTTTTCACAATTTAAATACGTTTGACTAAAAAAAAAACTTTACGATCTAATATTTGTTTTGTCCTTTTATAATTTCTTTAAAAAACTATAAATAAATTAGATTTTTTTATAGTTTACATTAAAATTACCGTTACTGAAATGCTATTTATTAAAAATGATTGATTCTTTGATAGGTAATATTTGTTAACAATATTATTGTATACGTTTTTTATTTTAAGCATTTGAATTTAATTTTTTTTTATCAAGTCACCCTTAATTTTTTCGTAATTGTTAGTAAAATTAATCACTGCTTTTTATATAATGTTATATTTAAATAGCTCAAGAATGATGTCCAATCTGGTAGTTCGTAAAACGAATATTCTTGAAAAAATACCAAATTCTAAGCCCTTACAATGTAGGTCAAACAATATTATATTTAAAATTCTAGACAATTTATTGTCATTTAATGGTGCATTAAAATAGAAAAAAAAACTATGATTAAGTAGAATTATACTTTGTAAATAATTTGCACAAGATACGCTTATTTGCTAGCATTACTGTAATAATATAAAATTTTAATGTGGTACAAGACTTCAACTCGAAATCATATATATGGCACATCAAAGAAAATATTATTTAAATTTTTCATAAACAATACATTTTTTAAGTATACTTTTTTGCGTACAGAACTTATATTTTTTCTCTTTAATATATTTTTAATCTGATTTTTTGTGAAAGATAACTTGACCCGATATTTAAATTTTTCTGTATTTAAAATGTATATAATATAACACCTATTTAAATTATATTATTTATTTTTAAATTTGCACAAACAGACATACTATTGAAACACTTGTCGTCAAAATGCCTATATACGATAGACTTTTGTATAAACTTTGTTGAAACTCTCGTAAAATTTAAATAAAAAATACTTTATTACGTATGTTTATTTGGTGTGAAAGAGAGTAAAAATGACATTTGTTACATCATACTGTTGGCAATAGTTTGGTTGTTATAAACATTTTATAATGAAAGCAAAAAATATTTAATAAATTAATTTTTTTCTCAAATATTTTGATCTATATCCTAATATACTCATTAGGTTAAGTTTTTGAAATAGATGAAAGTTATTGAAAATATAACCGTTATCTGACATACACTTACATATTTATACATATAAACTAGGAATAAGTTATTTTTGATCGGAAATATGCTACAGGTATTAAAAACTTTTAAAGACTATGAATGCCTATATTTAAATATTCACTTAAACATGGAAGTTTTGTTTATTGTATTTTTTTATAAACAAAGTATAAGTCTTTGATTGATTGTTTATACTTTATTTTAAAAAAATTCATTAATATCTTATAAAATGCCCACTCTATATTAATTAAAATAAAATAGTTTTGTTTGCCTCTTTGAAATATTTAATAACATTTAATTTTTAAACTGTTTTTTTATCGAATAAGATTTTTTTATGCCGCTAGTCAAAATAGCGATACACTTATACAGATATTTTAAAGAAAAAAAATATTTAGCGTAGTACATAAATTAATAGAACGACATTTTATGAGTTTCTTGGTAATTAAAATATCATTTTTAAGCATTCATAGTCATTTATCGAAAATATTAAGCCCTAACATAAAAAATAGACTACATTTTAGTATTCTTATACTCACTCATACTTGTATTTCCTAAAATAAAACCCAACCAAAGAGGTGTAACGCTCTAAGTTTTCTTTAATATTTAAAATATTGACCTCTACAGGGTGTTTATTATTATTGTGTGATGATAAAAATCATGAAGGCCTTTGAAAGTTTTATGTACTCATATAAAAAAACAAGGACCATTATATTAAAATCCTGTATATAGTCTTTATCTCACATTGTTCAGTATTTTCAAATAAACTATTGAATTTAAATAATACTTACTAAAAAGACGTAAATCTTTTTTTTTATTTACAATCCGAAATAACTGTCAATTTTTATATATTTTTTAATGAATCTCTAAAAATTTTCAAAGACATTATATGCAAACATTTTTCAATTGTTAAATTGCCTATTGAAAATTTGTGAAACATATTTAAGGTTTTGATATATATTGCTTGTATAAGAGATACAAATGTTAAGTTAGGTGACTGATCATGTGTGAAAACTTTTAACAATTTTATATAGAATTTTAATTGCGAATAACAAATCGTCATTCACTTAACTTAATTTTCCAGAGAAAAATATCCATATTACTTTTTGTCGATAAACCTGTATTGTTGACGACAATAAAATGATTTTGGTTTAATAGAGAATATGTGAGGATTTACTAATAACACCAATCTTAACTCTAAGAAATCTTGTATTAAATATGACATTTCTAAATAAATTACTAAAGAAAATATGTGCGTAAATTTTGTCGTGTGCATTCGCGAAGGTAATATAACGTTTTACAAAATAATTGTTTATAAAATTTCCCCATGCGTCCTACTTAGTCTTTTATATTAATTCAATTGTTCCCTTGATAATATTATATACTATTCAATTAGAATTACTCTTCAATGCATACATACTTCTCTAGATATTCTGAAAATATTATCGTAATAATTTAAACAGTATTTATTAAACTCCAATATAAAACACATCAGCATTTTTTGTATTCAATGCACAAATTATTTTTCTGTCCTCTTAACAAAAACCCTTACATATTAATAATTCTTAAAAACAATAATAAATAAGATTTTTTAATGAATAATAAATAAATAATTATTTCAGATTTCTTTAGACAAGTTTTTATAATAAGTACTAGTTGTTAACCTATTTCACCATCAAGTGACTGAAAATTATAACTGTCAAATAACTAGTCGTCATTTTAACTGTGCAAGAATCATTTTTTTCCCGAAATATTTGAATAGAATAGTGTAATCATCATTATCATACCTGATTTTGAATAAAGATAAAAATACAGAAGTTTTTCTCACATAACAAATCGAACAAAGCAAAGAACAAAACAATAGTTTATTATATTAGACCAGTGGAACTTTTTGGAAGACAAATTGAATCTTGTTATAGGAAATTTCATGTTATCCTACAAAACATTTTGTTAAACTAAAATTTCGTTATATTGAATAAATGAAATGAACTTAGATACACAAGTTGTCTGCCCATACTATACGAGAATTTAAACTGTTCATACTCAATACACTAATTTTATTATCCTAATTTCGATACAATGAGTTGTTTAGTTCAAATTTGTTATAATAAGATTTCGCCGATATTTAAAAAAAAAAATTTTAACAACGCCGAATAACTTTAAAAGCAGAATAAATAATGTGCTTCTTTTATAAACTATAAAATCATTCAATAAAATTAGTTTATTTTCAGTTTTTTAGAAAAAAATTAAAACATTATTTAGTCTTGTTTTGATCAAAAATTTGTAATGACTACTTTATAAATAAACTAAATAATATATAATTTATGATAATACTTACACAATTTTATGAAAAATATTTAAATTTATTTATATAAGTGCTTTTTAGTTTAGATTTTTAAATGTACTTTTTAATAGTGTTTAGATAAATTTTGTAAATCAATAATTCTGCCCACTATTTATGTTATAAAAATTATGCTCCCAGTGACTTAAAACATTTTTATGGTTGAACGATTTATCTGAATCAAAAATACTTACTTTTAATTATATCTAACATCACTTATCTTATCAATAAATAGTTTTTTTTATATAAAATGGAAAATGACTTAGACTTTTGTGGCTTAGATGCTGAGATGATAAAATGATTAAAAATGTGCAGGATTACAATTAAAAACGTAAGCAAAATTCGCTAAAATAAATATTAGTATTGTTATTATTTTTGAAAAAAAAAATATTTTTTGTAATTATTGTAATTATTAATATGAAAACATTTTATACAAATAAAACCCTATTTTAAATTGGAAAAAACATAAAATTAATTTGATATTCACAAAAAAATGTATAATACACGATTGATACGGTTTCAGGAATAAACTGGGTTTCATTATCAAATATTATTAACGAGACTTAGTTTTCTTCCGAATCAAAAGTTTCTTTGTCAGATAACTATAATATAAATCAAATAACAATTTAAATATAAATGTCAAAATACGCAATTACAAAACTAACATCTATGGTGCAAAAGCAAAAGTTTTTTCATAAAGTATGATTTTATCAAACATACACTATTTAGAAAGTAATATTTTTCATATTTTCAAAATCACATTTTTTTCATACATATTATTTTGTATGCCGGTTAGAATAATTGACAATAGATTATTTTATTAAATAATTGAACTCATATTTTCGAATTTCTCATTTCTTAATATCCTTCGTATTTGTTATGAAAGTGAGTATTAACGATTCAAAGGAATTCTTCAAAAATACATGTAATCAATTTATTCAAATTATATTTATTAACAGGCAATATTAAATTTTATTGAAAGCTTAATAGTATATATTAATTCATTTATTATGATTATTATATATATTTAAACATTTCTTTAGAAATCGATCCATAAATAATTATTTATATAATGTTATAAAAAAATGTTAGCTTTAAGTCATGACCAAAGTTGTAGATTGTACATTGTACGATGTTATAAATATTAAATAGATAGGGACAACATTGAAAATTCGTTTGTTGAAATTTACAGCATAGAGAATAATAAATATTAATGTAAATACCATTAGTCAATGACCACATAGGTAAAACGAATGCTTGATTTACACTTGATTTCTCGCCATAATTAAAATATCTCATTTCTTACTAAATTGAGTTTGGGATATTCTAAGTATCGAAATTCTTTGCTGTATATAAAGATATCTCTCACCAGTTAGATATGGACGAGAGATATTCCTACATTTTGTGATTACCTTTACTAACCTGTAAATTGTAAAACATTTTCATAATTCACAAGTAGATACTGTTTTATCAAAAATTAAACATGACTTTTCTTTACTATGGTGTTGTTATTTTCCAATTATTAAAAAAAAATCCAAAAAAAAACTACTCATTTAGGGGTTGTCAATAAACCACGTAACGCTCTTGAGGGAGTGGGAGGGGTAACCACCAACGTCTACATGGTGTAACAAGGGGGAGGGTGGGTTAATTTTCATTGTTACGTAACACATTTTCCTCTCAAAAAAATGAATAGAAGGTGATTATAAATTGCATTCCTATTTAACTTTTTTTGTGCCATATAATGTCACAGCAAGTCAGCTGTGAGTTTTTACGCAAATATAGAACTTAAATATTTATTTGAAAAGTATATTGAATGTTCCTTTATCAGGATTTTGTTTTCAATGACCATATTATAGTCTTATCTCCGCACTTTTACATTTAAAATCATCGAAAATATTCACATTTGTCTGGTAAACTACGTTTTAAGTTGTGCGAGTTAACTCGTCTCTGGCACTTAATCGGTTAATGTGGAAAGTTATGTAACTTCTAGGAAAAGTGAGAAAGGGTCAAGCTCAATGTCCACATAGTGTTATATAGAGGAAGGCAGGGTAAAAAAAAGTAAGGAAAACCGTTACGCGGCTTATGGATGACCCCTTATGAAAAAAAAAACGCTAAAATATTATTGCAATATGATTACATCGATGATTTACTACACAACAATTTTCCAGGCTTATATCTGTAACTGGAAGGGATACTAAACGTCACTAAACACACGTAAAAATGTCACTTTTCCACTATGGCTGTTAAAAGTCATTTTGGTGTTGCGGATAATATATAACATAGTATAGGTAACATTCATTTTTTATAGATTTTTTTAGTTTGCTTGCAACATAACGGCTGTGCAAATTCATCGCCTATCAAGAATTTCAACACAAAATGTTCAAGACTTCCAAATTGGTTGTGAAATTATCGACCAGAATATACAGGTATAGTTGCGGTGAACGGAATAGGAAAACTATTATATGCAATTAGCAATTTCATTACCTAATAAGTCAGTGTTAGTAACTAGATAGGTTTTAATATTTTCTTCTTAACTTAAATAATAAGCCACAAAACGTTTTTTGTTACATTTTTTTTGCCTTCCCCCTCCATGTAACACCTTGTAACATTCAGCTTGATCCCCCTCCTTCCTCTAGTAACATTTCACAAAAAGAGATTAAGTGCCAGAAGCGAGTTAACTTGCACAACCAAAAGCGTAGTTTGCTAGACAAATTCGGATGTTTTAGATGATTTTAAACATAAAAGTGCAGATATATGATTATACTATGATCATTAAAAATAAAGTTATGATGAAGAAACATTCAATAAAAAATATATTTTAGTTCTATTTTTTCTCAAAAATTCACAGCTTAGAGGGTTGTGACATTATGTCTGGCACAGAAAATGTTAAATAGGAATGCAATTTATTATCACCTCCTATCCAGTTTTTGAGGGGGAAAAGTGTTACATAACAATAAAAATTAAATCCACCCTCTCTCTTTATAATGCCAAGTAGATGTTGGTGGTCACCTCTTTCTCCCCCTCAAAAGCGTTACTGCGTTATGGATGACCTCTTACTAGGTTTTGAAGTTGTTTTCGAAGAAATTATTGTCACTTGCTAGGTTTAGAAGAATTGATTTCACCCATGTATAATAGATACTGATTACATATAAAATATCGACTGTAAAATATGCATTATAATTTAGTATTATAGAATATGCATTAAAATGACATTTCAAAAACTTGTCAGTTACTACATTTTAAAACTGGACAGCCGATAATTGAGTATACCACCGGAAAGAGTGTTGCGAGATAAACTACATTATGTCGATATCTCACCTTTGAGAAAGTTGAAATGTTGCAGTTTACATCTTACACGTATCACTATGTTTCTTCATTTTGTTTATATATAACATAACACTCATTTTATGTAATTTTATAGTGGCTTTATCTACACATTTTAGGCCAACCGATGTCTTGAGTGGCAAATAATATAATAAAACCTGTTTTTTTGGTTAGAAACTATTTGTCAGTCATAAGCGAAATTGTTTATTTTATTTTATATATAAGATGAAAAAATCTATTTTATTTTTCCCAAGTTTGGAGCTGTATAGCAATTTTCATAATGCTACTTTTAATATTAAAAATAGTATTTCAAATATCTTTAAAAAATGTAGCCTTATAGAGTATAAAGTAGAGTAAACGATCATTGGATAAAGTTATCAAAAAATAACTAAAGCTCAGAGGTTTTACTATTTGATGTTATAGTTTTCTATAACTATCATGCAGAAGAAATAAAAAAGTTGATTACAAAAAGAGAAATAAAGATATTAATGTTGAAACTACTGAGAAGAACAGAAAACACACCAAAGAATACCAAGAATGGCGAGGCGTTAGACCTTCGGTTGTCTTTCATATAACATAAATCGAAACACAGGAGTAGATTTTTTACATAAAAAAATGGTGAATCTGGCCGTATTTTTAATTTGCTTTTATAATACTGCAAGGTTCTTCTAGTTCTAACAGATAGACAGCATGAGTGCTAATGATGCTTATGGTTGACAGAAGCATTTTAGTTGTCACTCAGCTTAAAGCTCGCGTGATTTCAAGACGAGGTATGGCTTCGAAACCGATGAGACCATCGATTATGATTATTGGTGTCTGGATGCAGAGAAAAAAAATATTGGACTAGGGGCAGCTCTATTTATGGTGGTGTGTTTTCTCCTTGAGGTCTCGATAAAAGGATCTACTATATATTCTTCTTGTGGTCGTCTGTACTTTTTGACAACTTACGGTGGCGCTGTTTTGGTCCATCATCTTGGATTAGGGTTGTCAGTATAAAAAAGCATTAGCGTTGTTAAATATATATTAAAAAGTTTTTGGTTCAATCAAGTGGTGTTAGTTAAAACGTGGTGAATTGATAATGCTCTTTTAGACACGTTTATTTTGAACGTCATGAATACAAAGATAATAATAATATTTAAAAGACTACAGTGAAAAAAAACAAATCGGTTCAAGTATTTCGTTTTTATTTTAAATGTCCCATTTAACAATATTTATTGGTTAATTTATCAGTTCTTCAATACAAATATCTTAAAAACTATATCGTATATAGTAGTATGAATATTGAAATACATACATAATTAAGATAAATCATTTTTAATAACTTACTTTTAACAAAAATATTAATTTAGATAGATATATACATTATAGGCAAATATACAATCAACATAATTAAGTAGACACTAAAATTTTTAGATACAATAACGCTTTTTGTCAAAAATTTACAAATGTTATTTATTTTACGTCAACATTCAAAATAAAATACTTTATATATATATATAACTCTCTCAGATATTACAAGTGTTATTTCAAGTTACGTTTTAATCGCAATATTCTATGTAAAATTAAAAATTATCTACACAAGTTAAGTTATCAAAAACACTCTTTTGCCCAGAAAACAAAATTAACATATGAGTTTTTTTCTTAAAACTGTTCAAACATATTTTTGCAGCGCATGAGGTTTCATAACAAAGAAACATAATAATAATACAAATAGTATTGAATAAATCGACCATCTTTTTAGTGATGAAAAAACAACTATCACTTTAGTTCTCATAACATGCTACAACAGAAAAAAAAATCACAACCAACCTAATGATTTTTTTTTATTAGTAAGTGGTTAGTAATATTTTTATAGTAAATTTTCTTAACTTTGTAGCTAGAAAGAGATTGATAATAACTAATGTTGTTTGCAGATAAAACGTTTGAGTGTACTTGAAGTACGAAAGCAATAAGTTTCCATTAAATATAAATATGATTTTTAATAAACTTAAATTAATATTTGAATTATTACGTCTTTATTAAAGTCGATTTATTTAAAACTTAGATCCTTAATTAGTTATGCTGAAAACATATTATGAATTCCATAATTAAAAACTGTTTTTTTG
>JAPMAG010001391.1:0-10953 GCA_036584685.1 Rhyacophila sp. Rhy_31_5
TTGTGAAGATCCATATGCTTCGTTTCGGAGCGGATATGGTTAAAAGAAAAAGAATAAAAATATGCATGCTCAATAGGTTATACTGAATAATTTATGTGGTCATTGTTAATATGTATCCAAATATAATTGATCAGTAGTGATAAAAATATACACTAAATATTAGCGTTCATGTTTATTGAGTAAGTGTATGGTGGAATACTCAAGTAATGACGCTCATGGATATCTAAAAATAGATATAGTTGTACTTAAAATACTGTTACAAAATAGTTATACTAGAATTATCAAGATTCAAGAAAAGTAATATATATTACGGTTTACATATGTTTAGGTTCACCTCATCCTTGGGACTGTATAAATTGTTTGGTCTTGGTGAATGTACATGGTGGGTTAAAATTGTAAATTCACAGAACAAACATCATGATATAATGAAAGTATTCGATCATACAATATTTTAGTTTAATTTTATGTATGCCGTATGTGCATATAACATCTTGTACAATAGAATTAATTGCATTTTTATGCCAGCCTTTCATTGTCCTATTGAATAAGACTTATATATGATATGTAACAATTTTTATAACGACTAAAATTTATTAGAACGGACTTTCGTATAGGTGAGTGGATAGGTTTTAAAGAACCCACCACTGACCCTCCAGTACTCACAATCGCGATTATACGCGGTCGCCTGGCTGAACCTTCTTGAAAGCAATGTTTTTTTGTTTTCCACATTTTGATTTTAAGCCTGCCCGTAGTGGAGTGGCACGGGACGGCATCACCATACACAGTGTGTTAAAAAAAGAATTTATTAAAGGAAAGAATGAGAATGAGTAGCAGTCCGCCTCGTCATTCAGTACCTGGTGACATGAAGTGCCCTAAACACCTCATAATGCTGACCACTCAGTCAGCCCGGCTACCCAGGCTTATGACCAACGAGTTGTTTTGGGAGTCTGCGCAAAATTGCTCCCTGTAAGATACCGCAAATTTACTAAAGACCTTAAAGTTGACCTTGGTGGATACTATGTCCGCGCATCCTAGAGAACCTGTGTGAGGGTGAATCCTGGTGAACAACTCCATACGAAATGAGTGCATAAGCGGGCATCCTTACAAGACATGCTCAGCAGTCTGGTAGTAGTGACCGCAAGGTGAGTGGATAGCGCGCAAGCACATGAAGGCACAATTCTCCGTAATTTTTTTTCAGAGATGTGCGCACAAAACTCCATATAATTAATTATTTTAAATAATGCCTTTCGATATATGAATGAGCATATCCTTTCTTCTTTTATTTCACTATTTTAAAGATACAATCATGGTTAAGCCACGTTATGCGCCTTTGTATGAGAAAGATATACAACCAAGAAAGACAAAAATTATAATATCGGATGTTTGTTGCTGTAATAACTGGCAAATATGTTATAACATTTTTCAAATCACGCAGTTTGTAACGTAAAATATAATATGTGATAAATCTCAAACAAAGAGATAACTGATTCTATAAGGTTTTCGAATAAAACGCTGGATAAAGACTAGGCTGAGAGTTCTGTCACATAAATATTGGACGCTTTGTTTTATTAATCATTTTTATGTTGTTTAATCAAGTTTAAATTACAAACAAAATAATCAAAAGCGTCCGTAATTTTCTACCTCCTTGTATTCAAAAGCGTTAAGTTTTGGATCTATTTTGGGACAAAACTTAGGATATTATCGCTGCCAACGCTAGATGTTACTTCTAAATTTGGGTACGAAAGTCATTCGGGGTGACATAAATCTTCATAGTCATTTAGGGATATATGACGCTTTAATTATTTCACACAAACTTTTAGTATTATGTAGTATAATGTTTTCCAACTAACATATGAAAATGACAAGACTCACTCATCATTTCGTTTTTTCTATAAAATATGTTCATATTAACACATAGTTTTTAATGTTTTACCAAATGAAGCATAGAAAGTATAATTAAAATTCAACATTTTATAAATTACTTTACTCAATATTGATGATAAATAATGTAGATGTTAGTTTAGATGTTGAATGATTTTTTCTGGCTTATAAAATTATAGTAAAACTTATAATTCATTAGTGGTAGTCCTATATTTATGTTAATCTTTCATTATTGTTGCAATTAAAATGATCCAGAATCAATGAGAATGGGTTGAATAAAGGTGAGCTGTATATAGATCACTCTCTTAGGTGAGTGGATAGTAGCATCCCACTCACAAGCCGAGTGTCACGGGTTCGAGGCCCGTGCTGGTCGTAAATTTTACAAATGGTTATTCATTTGTATTATAGCCAAGACACGAGCCTGAAACAGTTGAGCTATTAATTACCAAAGTCGTAAAAAATGAATGTTAAGAAAATCTTCATGCTATGAAGATCACATATGCTCCATCTCGTAACGTATACAGAATGAAATAAAAAAAAAAACTGGCGAAAGGCGTTAAATCAAATATCGACCGTTTTGCCCTAGTAATACAGTTTTGTAGATTTTTGCACGCTCTATCATTTGATAAAACAAGTATTGACATATTCCTTGTAAGCTATTTTGTAATATTAAAATTTCATGACCTATTAAATCAATATTGAATATTTTATTACTAGTAAAAAACATTAAACCAGCTAAAGATTATTTGGCTAATCAAATTAAGTTTTTCTATGTATATTCTAATTCTGGAAAAAATTTCAACAAGACTAACGGTCCCAGTTGCCATAACGTCTTATCGTTAAACGTATGTAAGAGACTCCAATAATAAAAATAAATTTTCTTTGTCTTTTTGAGTTAACGCCTTCTGCCGGTATACTGACGTCATATGTAATATTTTGTGGTCTTCGTTAGGCTAGTTGGTAGCGCGTACGCCTATAAAATGGGGATTTCGGGTTCAAGGCCCGGGCTGATTGCAAATTTTCCAAATGTTTATTCATTTTTATTGTAGCCAAGACACGAACCCGAAACGGTTGAGCTAATAATTGACAATTGATACTAGTAAAAAAATCAAAAAAATCTTTACATTGTGACGATCCATATGCTTCACTTCGGAGCGGATATGGTTAAAAGGAAAAAAAATGTAATGCATTAAAATTGGTATATTTTCCACCACTAGCGTCATTATATTAATAAATATTTCTGATATGATCATGCCACCTGGGTCATATTTAATAATAATATCCAGGGGCGGATCGTGAATTTGTGAGGCCCTGGGATAATACTACTTAGGGGTTTGCCTAATTACTCATCTAATTGCCATTTCGCCAAAAAACTGTTTTCTATAGTGACATAGGTATCGGTATAGGAAAAAAATAGAACAATAAAATATTTTATTTATATACATAATATGACTATATGTATATACGAACAGCAACTGTATGACATTATTGAAAATAAATTGATAGATTATGTGTAGTTGTTATGATATATAAATTATAACGCAACCTTCCTGCATTCTTGTGCGAGAAAATACAGGGAATCCCTCTTTCCGTACGATAGACGTGCACACGGGTCGATTGATCTCAGGTTGGCCAACTTTATGATCGGGTTTTTTTTTATTTTAGATATATTTTTTTGACAATATTGTCTATTATTTTCAATGAAAGCTGGGGGCCTTTTGTATCCACGGGGCCCTGGGCTGCAGCCCAAAAAGCCCTTAGGTAGATCCGCCCCTGTATATACCTGAATAATATGATAATTTTTAATCTTCCCAGTACTCGCAGACACCGCACAATAGGACCTTTTTATTATTTTGTATCACTTCACTTTCAACAATGCACGTAGCGGAGACGCGCGGGTTGATATCACCATGTACCGTAATGCAAAAGAGATATTGTAGAGAGAGTAGGCTGTCAAACTGCCGAATAGGTCATTTTTAGTACCATGAATTAACCTGTGTACTCATTGTGCTAAGAGTGATGAATCAGTTTGGCCGTTTAAGCTTGAAATGAATGATTTTATTTGAGAATCTGTGTCAAATTGCTCCCCAAATGTGACGGAAACTTGGAAAAGGCTTGCAAATTAGTTTTAGTAAATACCAAGTTAATAATTAGTTCTGTTTAACTAATATCACAAATATAATATAAGATGTAATTTTTTGTACGTCCGCATTTAGGTGGAACATATAGAAATTTTATAATGTAAACATCTTTAAACGTTAAACATGAAACAAAAATAGAAATAAACACAATTGTATGGCATTACGATTCATTCAAATCCATGACCAGCTGCCTAATCTTTCTCTAAGTTCTTTGCTTCTCTTTAGTCACTTATAATCAAAGTTTATGCACCTCTTGTGATTGTGATTTACCAATATATATTGGTAAGGTAGCCGAAGAGATAAGTGCTTATTAAAGTTCTTTTAAACAACTTTGTTACACTGAAAATCGCCCACCTGAGTTTTCTTATACTCAAGACGTTATGTATGTTAGGAGTAAACTGTTCGAGGAACTCAGCATGAGTACAAATATATATATATATATATCGTCCAGTTCATTAATTAGACATCCAGAAATAACCAGTTTTGAGATATTAACAAAAGCAATATTCTAATAGTCACCATAAATGAAATATTATTGATAGATGATGATAAAACTTTGAGTAATTAATCATACAAAAATAATGCCAGATGCAACATGTCTGGATCATCAGTAAGACGTTTAGAAATGTCCTAGTAGTAAACTAGAGAATATTCAAACCTCGGTTAATTTTTTACTAGCTTGTCGGAATTATCTTTTTTTTGGAATATTAGAATAATCTGAGTACTGAAATAGGCAGAGTGAAAAATTTTACATATACTAGTAATTATATATTCAACTCAAATTTCATTTTTTTGGAGTTGTCTGACTAATGAACTAGACGATTGATGTATGTAATAATTGATTTAATTTAATTGGTCCAAGCATTCTCTGAATATTCTTATTTCCTAACAATACACGAGGAAACGCGGTACTTTTAAAGTTGTGATATTTTTTTTAAGTTCACCTAAAAAAACAATAATTTATCGAGAAATATATACATAATGTTAAATTATGTTATTGATAGCGTTAAAAATCTAAATAAAAAATTTATTAAAAAATAATGGACATCGAATCTATCTCTTCGCATGAATTATATTGATTTACAGTGTATTGAATCATTCTGTTCGAAGCAGGAAATTTATTTTAAAACGTACGTCATATGCATAGTGTTAGTCATAAATTAACGCAGTGAGTACTGTAACATAAATAATGGAACTATAAATCAAACATGGACGTGCTATGCTTAATACATCCATCCTAACGCATAAAATACATTAAAAATATATTTATATGTAATCCAGGTTACATACCGTTATAGCGGATTTAGTGGAACTATAAAAACTTATTCATTATATCGAGCAGAAGGAGATGGTACAAAAATTGTTTTTCTTAGATGATATAATACGATTATTTTAAACTCAAACAATATCAGTACGTGATAGATACTCATATATACTGAAATGTTAACTTTGTTTTCATTTTTATGATGTTCAACTGAAGAAATTACTACTTCGGAAATGGTAATAATAGGATTTAAGCAATATTAGAACTACTTGAAATTGAGAGAACTTTTACGTAGTACATTTCTTTCATACGAATGTTAAATAACTACATAAAATAATTATGTTTTGTTATACTATATGAATACCTAGTAAAATATACGTTATTTTGACAGTATTTTATGAATTCTCATAAACGTGAAATACAAATAAAAAAACTAGAACTTTAAAATATGTATCTTACGAAATTATCATTATAATGACTAAATTATAAATATCGAATATTAATTTATGTTCTATATTTCCCTTTTGTTTATTTGAATAAACTACCAATTAGCTCATATTTTAAATAATGACCGTTAACAATGGATATTTTTTTTTATTCTATTGTTAAGAAATATTACATATTTACATAATTAAAATTAAACTATAGTTTTTTCCATAAAATATAATATATAAAAATCATGATTGGAAACGTTTAATATAACAATTGCTGTGCTGCGGTAGTTTGTGGAAATATGTATACAAGATGTGTTAGTATTTATATTTAATGACTTTCCACCAAAGATTGGCAATAGTAGAACTGATAAATTACTTTATATACATATTAGTTAGTTTATGAATTATATGAACGGGATTAAGTCAATTAAATTATGCTATGTGATTATTTATAACTTGATTGATCTCAATTAAAACTAGATGATATTTTAGTACATGAATTGTTTATTATACACGAATAACTGTTCAAAAATGATTGAAATGCCGATAGCGTGTATTAAATAATAAAAGCTATATTAATTTTACTCCAATCACGATGACTGCAGTATGACGCACTTGCACTCAATGCTTTCATATTATATGAATACAAATGTGTATGCACTTGTAAACGTCAATACATAAGTAAAAGTTCAAGTGAATCACTACATAAGACATCCCATGTGACTGACAGCCGTTACATAATCTCATCGAATTATCCTTTTAAAGTCAAAAGACCATAGAAAGCTTCTAGGCGTATTTTTAAAAGAACTATTTCCATCGGTTTTTATTTTAATTTACTCCTGTGATTTGTTCGTTGGACGCCTTACATAGAAACAAGAAAGCTTCTTTCATATATTTTTTTGTTATTTGTGACTACTTAGCGCTTTATTTTCATTTGTGGACTAATTTTAATGTTAATTTTTCACTTAAAAGTATTGTAAGAAATAAAAATGCACTGAAAACTATAGTAGTATTCAATTAAATATATTAGGAATGAATTATTAGCATATTATAATCATTGATTATTTATCATTGCTTCTTTTTATTTGATGAAAATTTACACAATTACTAAAAAGTAGGCTTTTGAAATCAAATTGCTATTACGAGACGCAAAATTGATTAAACGTTACTATTCTAAATTAAATTTTCATAAATCATATATTTCTTAAAATAAAATAGTTTATATTATAAAAACAAGAGGAAAATATAATGAAATCCATCTTACAACTAAATTTATTTCTTTGACAATATGACATAAGTACTAAGTTTTTTTTCATACTGTTAAAAAGTAAGATTTGTATCAGGTTTTATTCCGTAAGTAACGTTTTTTGGGAATTACATAATTTTTATAAAGATAACGTGTGCATTAGATAACGGATATCTACATTAATATATATTATAAGATTAGATTAAAATACTGGCGTCTATATTATATTTTTGGTTACTAAAAAATGATTTTTTAAAAGTAAATCAAATACACTTGTTTTAGCTAAAAATATGAGATATAATATTTTTTTCTGCCAAGTATGTCGTTTTATCGTCAATTAAGAATGACTGGTCGAATAAATTATACATTAGTGCTTTTCAGCTTTCAAATGTTACAAAGAATATGACCCCACTGAGATGATAATAATACTATCGATATATAATAACTATGTATTAACGTCAATGTGGCCAATATATCTACAAGTTAATATGAAATAGTTTCGAATATATTGACGCTTATCCTTCTTTGATATAGTGATTACATTAATAACAGTACATATAATCCAGAAGCTTTAAAGCTCTTTTTAAAAGCGATTTAAGGCGCAATCTTTTAAATATATTGTTAGTTATATCATACCGCATTTCATGTACAGCAAGTAAGTGCATGTACGAGTATATCATATGTACTATAAACAGTTGTAATAGACAAATGAAGTTGTCAAATAGCTAAATTTATTTATAGTAAAATATCTGAGACTGTAAATACTTTATGTTATACCAAGTAAAATACAAATCGTACATACTAGTATACACAAAATTTATTTTCATACATTATACAAATATTTAAAAGCAAACAATAGTAATACGTGCTGAACATACTTATTACTTCTACTGAACTGTTTAGTATGTTAAAGCGAGTACTTAAGTAAAACATTTGTTTTGTTAAATTTTTACACATGTACACGCGAAGCTATTGATAAAATCGGACTTATTGGGAATTCGTTAGAGGGGAAGAAATTATGTGTATATTGTGTTATGAGTAGAATCTATAACTTTAGTTTTAATAAAGTTGTCGTTAAACATTTTTTAAAAGTTGATTCGATCATATTAATTTTTCTTAAACAATACAAAACTTACAATTTCCAAAGAAATTAATAGACATAATATATATAGTATATTTTCTTTTCATTTTTGACTCATTGTTGTCGTGTTTCACTTGAAAATTTGTAAAATAATAAAATTGAGAATACCTCGTCATAAACCATGCAGACCAAATCCAGGGCTTAAAGTTAAAAAAACTTATCTACAAAAATGTCTTTTTTTAATTTGAGATAATGTTATTCTACATTCTTGGCTACATAATTGTCAAACAACGGTGTGTCAATCTTTAATAGTTTCTTCTAAAATCGTTTGTAATGTTTAACTTTAATTAGATAAGTTGCCTTTGTTTAATATCGGAAGATTGTATAAGCTGTTAGCGTTCTTGTTACAAGAAAAATCAAATGATCAAACAAAAATTATCTATAACGTTTGAACATTAGGTTTTAAATGAATTTTTCTAGGCACCGTTGTATGACTTTAAAGCCTTGAAAATATGAATATAGTTATACTGATTTTTAAACATATCATTTAATCCATATGCTTGATAATTGTATTTATACAACCCTTAAGCGTTTCCACAAATAATGTATAAAATATTTTATAATTTATTACTGCAATATCAATACAAGCATAATAAAAATAATGAATTCATCAAAATAATATCATCCTTGATATTTACAGGCCGGCTATAATATTAATTGGAATAATCTCGTTTCCTTCTTTGGATATGCTCAGGTATTATACAATATGGAGAACTCCGGCAATCATATGATTTTATATTTTACATCTGGTTATAGTCAAGCTCAAGCTTACAAAGACCAAGAATTTTAAACCTGTAATATAACAATGTGAAGGTTTTCATTTAAGCTATGAAGCGACGGTATATTCATATAATCTATTGATTTATAGCGGTATTCCAAAACGTATTAAAGGATTACAAACAAAACTTTTGATACTTCTATGACGTAATAATACAAGAATTTTTAATTCAGATAAATAAAAGTTAACTCAATAATTGTAGTAAAAAAATAACCAAGCTATATTCGCTAAAACTTAATACCAAAAACTGTAAAGTTATCTTTTTCATGAAAGCTTTTTATTTGAGATCAGTTTACAACGAGATGTGTTCGCGTTTTATTTTCCAGTTCAATGTTTTTTAAATAAAATACAATAAATTATAAAATTTATATTTTATTAATTAAATATAAAGTCCTTACCGTTATGGTAATATACTCTTAGATGCTTATATGCATACGAATTATTAATGAATAACCGTTGTATAAGATGTTATCTTCTATTTATAGATCGATCATCATATTGTTTTGCTTAATAAGCAAAACTTATGACAATAAACCACAATATGAGTTAAAAATCAAAATAAGTACTTAATTGAAATAAAAAGAAAAAAACCATGCTAATAATACATTATATAAAAATACACTAACAAATATATCATCATTTAAAATAAAATATAAATATGTCACAGTAAAAATTGTTTATTAAGACTAATTTTACTTTACAATGTATTCATTGATATTAATTGAAGAAAAGTATATCTGAAAATAAAATAAATAATATAATATCAATAATTGTAAAATGAACTTATATACGATGTAAATAAACATGTAAATAATATATTCTATCAAAGATTGACAGCAAAGAAAAATAATTATCACCGAATATATTTGCATTAAGTGCTTCATTCATTAAGGTATTCACATAAAAAAAGATTTTTTTAAAAATTGAGGATACTTTTAATATTACATAACAGTATAACATAGAGTTATAAAAATACTACATTTTAAATCTGAAACGATACGTTTATAGTTAAAATAAAAATATTTAGAATGGAAGTTTATTATTTAAAATGCTACAGTTGACGTTAATTTTTGCACTGATGCGCTTCTGTGGATTTACCGGGAATGTTATAATATCAATTTTATATTATAAAAATATACATATTATATATAGGAAATGAATAGTAATGATATATCGCACTGCGGAACTGAGTTCCAGAACTGAAATTGTTCCCATGAAGCATCAGCCATCTGCCGTAAAATACCACAAGCACTCATATGCATTGTATTATGTCACTCGTTCTCAACATATGGAACTGTATTTTACGATATTTGTATACAAATATGAAGAATATCACAAACATTTTCAGAATTCAGAACCATTTTGCCAATCAATACTTATTGAAGTCGTTAATGATAATTTACATTTTTATATTATAGCATTTTAGGCTCGTTGGGGTAGTTGGAAGCGCGTACGCCTATGAAGTGGGAATCTTGGGTTCAAAGCCCGGGTTGGTTGCAAATTTTTTCAAATGTTTATTCATTTGTATTGTAGTCAGGACATGAACCCGAAACGGTTGAGCTAATAATTGACGATTATTACTCGTAAGAAACTCAATCTTCACATTATGGGGATCCTTATGCTTCATTTCGGAGCGGATATGGTTAAAAGAAAAACAAAAAAAGTTTTGTTATGGAATTAAAACCACGCAAATATAATTCATTTATATTTATTCTTCTTCTTCTTTTCTTTTAATCATATCCGCTTCATAACAAAGCATATAGTCCTCCACAATTTGAAGACTATTTTGACAGTCTTATTTACGTGTACTACTTGTCAGTTAAATCAATTCGGTCCATATACTCATTCCAAATTCTCTTGTAAAAGCCTGTATTTTTTTAGCGATGTGATTTTAATCCTAGATCCTAGGCTTGTTGCGTTATCCACTCGCTTACAAGGACGACACAGATATCAAAAGACTGAGATTCAATTCATGACAATGCCCGCTCACATACGGCGCATGTAATGCAACGACTCTTACAGGACTTTGGTTGGGTGCAGTTTAACCATCCACCTTATAGACCAGATC
>JAPMAG010001395.1:0-12525 GCA_036584685.1 Rhyacophila sp. Rhy_31_5
GGCCGGTGAACACCATCTACAGGATGTATTCGGCCGAGTTGCGGGACGCAGGCATAACATGGGAGGATGCAAGAAAACTGGCCAATGACAAGGGTTCATGGAGGCAGTATCTGGTGTCCATATGCTCCGACTAAAGGGCGTGACATGGATTAAGAAGATATACTAAATAACGTAACATACAAATTATTTAAACGCTGTTTGTAATCAATATCAACACTTGCATTAGTATAAATATAATAATCTATGGCTCATTTTATTAAAATAAATAATAAGTAAAAAATATAATATTGAATGAATGTTATGTAAATAGACTAAGAAGAGCATACTCGTATATAGTACAAGAATATACAGGTAAAAATATTCCATATCGACTTAATACGTAATGACATTTTAATGTTAGAGAAAAAGTACAAGGAATATACATAGATAAACTTGTCTTATTAGATGATAGAGCTTGCAAATATCTACGAAACTGCATTTTTAGGTCAAATGGTAATTTTTCGTCTTATTACCTTTTGCCAGTGTACTGACGTTATAAAGTAATTGTTCCCATAGAAATCTACGCTATAAATTTAGATTTAAAAAATCTTTTAACAGAAAAAGTTTATTAACAAAATTACTATTCATTATAGTGAACATATTATATTAGTATTGTTTTGTATATTAGCTAGATATTCTTTGAAATGAAGCATACTGTTATATAATTATTATTTACGTCGATCCTTGATGAAAGCTTTTGAAATTTCATGAACAAAAATATTATAATATAATTTTATTATGTCTGAAAAATAATAAAAACGAATAGAATTAATTTAAAAAAACTTACCATATTGATAGAATGTAACATATAGTGTAGGGATAATAATTTATTGAGGCTCAGTATAGAAAAAAATATATAAACAGAGCTCAAGTTTGATTTTTTTATTAGTTGAAGCTGTTGTAACATATTAAATCAAATTTTGAAAATGTTTAAAATTTATTAGCGAAAATACGAATAAAAACTGGGTTATTATTTTAAAAAAATGAAGGTTGCTATGATAGATTTCTACAAGTAATAAATGTCAATTATTAGCTTAACCAATCTGATCAATGAGTTGCAAATTTACATGAAAAATCTTTTGCAATGTTTGCCAGCTTTGAAATTTAAATCCGAGACGCGCGTGTGCGTTCACCACTGATCTACGAGTACTGTGGATGATAAATTATGTCGAATAATTGCAATAGCACTTATGAATATTCATTTCTACGGTCACCCTCGGTAAAGCGCTTCCGACTAGCAATCCGAAGGGTGCGGATTCAAATCCTGCGCTGGTCACATTTTTTTGCATTTATATTTGTAGCCAAGACAGTACGAAAACGGTTGACCAAATAATTAACAATTATTTTTTGTAAAAAAACTACTAATAAGGAAATCTTTACTGCAATGTAGGTCTCATATGCAACATCTTGGAGCTGATGCCAACTACTTGATATAATAAAAAAAATAGTTACATAATCTTATTTTCTTCACCATTATTGTATCACTTGCGATAGTCGATGATTCAATTTTGAAATATATTGTATGTACCTATATATTGTAAATATATCACATATTAAGACTCGACTCTTGTAAACTATTGTGAGGATCTCATATACTCCGTTTTACTATGGATAAGGGATCAAAATAATATTAATAGATTTATGCAACAAAAAAATACTTGCTTTAGACAAAAACAAACATAAATATTTAGACTAATGTTGGGTATAAAAAGAAATATATTCAAAAATTAAATTCACTTCATAGATTGATTGTATTTTAATGTGTGTATAATTACGCGCATGTATGAAATATCCAAGTCAATAAATTAATAAATTGACGTTTCGGTAGTATGAAATTTTCTATTTATTAATTTATTGATATCATTACAAAGCTTTCAATTAAATACTTACTCCAATCCAGCTATTTATATTACAATTTTAAAACACAACAAAACATTTCTTTATTTTAGACAAAAATATGTATCAACAGGAACGTAAAGATTTTTTTTTCACGTTTAGATATCAGTACATTTTTATTTATTCGTTTCAAGGCGCTAACGATTTCAAATATTAATGTTTTCTAAGCATGTTGCCAGTTTTTCAACATGTTACGATGTAATCTCAGTTGTATAATGTAACAAGACAGTAATAGCAAACTTATCACTAGGACGATAAGAATTGAACGCGGATATTTCTTTAAATTTTATACTGATAGGTATTTTTGAGGATATTATTTTTTATAAATCGAATCTTAAACTGCAACAATAACATAATAAATAACCAATCAAGAGATAAAAATACTATTAAATAATAACATCAATCCTGTATAGGCAAAAAGGTTTAACCCTCAGTTTTTTGAAAAGTGATTTCATTTGATAAACACAGTGTACACAACTAAATACACATTCTGTTAAAATAAATTAATTAAACAACAGAAAATGCTAAATTATTATCGAAATTCAGCTTTAGATTTTTAAAAAAAAGTACAACCTATTAAGTTTATAGTGGAAATGAAAAAAACACAATCCCTCAATTTTAATGATTTTCTTTTATTAACTTTATTATATAACGAAGCATATGGATCTCCATAATGTGAATATTGTTTTGACGGTTATTTTTTTTACAAGTAATATCCTCAATTATTAGCTCAACCATTTCGGGGTTGTGTTCTGGCTACAATACAATTGAATAAACATTTATAAAATTTGTGACCAGCACGGGCTTCGAATCCATGACCCTTGGCTCGTGAGTCAGATTATTATCCACTCATCCACGAGGGCGACATGTAATTATTAGATCAGGAAAATAAAATATCCATTTACAATAATTAGCTCGTGTTAATGTCACTTTGACTAAAATCATTAAAAAAATATTTCTTGTGCCTCCGATAAAATTTGTTCTGTGAGTGTTAATCTCTTTTACCTAACCACGGTCGATATATTCGTAAATCAATTAACAGTAATATTTAATCAAGGCCACTGGATAAATTAAACAGTTTTTATTTTGGTATTTTTAAAATATAACTGATATTAACTCTATCTTCTAATTGAGTAAAACAGTTAGAAGATGTCAACATTTATGACAATTTCGGTTAACGTTGTTGTTATATTCCATCTTGAGATTACTGTAATTTACACTATAGAACTGTGTGTGTGTGTGTGTAATCAGATTCATATTAGATAGAATGATATAATTTGTATTCATGCCATACACAAAAAATTTGGTGAAACAAAAGGTGAGCATTTTTAACTGAAAGACAGTTGGATTCAGCCAAGGATAGAAGAAATCCACACTCAAATATAGAGAAATTCCTTTCAAACTTTCTTGTCTATTAAGAGCTATAAGATTTGTCTACTTTAAAGTCTGATTAAACTTACTACGAGTAAATACACTTATGTAAGCAAGTATTGATAAAAATATATTTGTGCTATATTTGTTTTAAGTGAAAACTAATAGTTTGATTTCACAATACAAAAATCAATACCGCCTACCCGAGGAATAACTATAGCCCCCAATTTGAAATTGTGCGACCTTGAAAATGCGGATGATTGTGTCATACTCGATAAGTGCGCTAAGGAAGTTCAAGAGAAGTTGGTCTAAAAATCAACGCAAAGAAAACGAATATGATGCATAACACTGCCTGTACCAATTCAGATTTCTCCATAACTAGCGGAGGACAGTACATCGAGAGGATCGACAATTTTAGATATCTGGGAGTTAACATCCCGGGAGATGACACTTCGGAAAGAGAGCTCGCTATCCGAACAGAAATTGCTGGAGCGACCTTCAACTCCATGCAAAATGTCTGGCAAAATACTCAGTTAAAACAAAATGCCGCTTTTTCAACGCTTGCATACTGACAGTGCTGTGGCACCTTAAAAAGTCTCAAAACAACCGTTTACTGAGCTTCGAAAACAGATGCCTGCGGAGAGTTTTGGGAGTGCGGTGGTATGACTATACGCAAAATGAGGTCACCCAAAGTGAAGATGAGGCGCTGGACTTGGCTTGGTCATATGCTGAAAAGGCCTGAATTGCATTTCAACCAGGCATGCCTCTTCTTCAAACCAACTGAATTCCATCGCCCCGAGAGGAAGTTGAGCACCATTTAAAAGATGTATTCGGCGGAGTTGCGGGACGCCGACATGACACCGGAGGATGCAAGAGGACTGGCCAGTGACAAGGATTCATGGAGGTAGTATTTGGTGTCCATATGCTCCGACTAAGGGGCGCGACATTGCTTAATACGAAGAAGAATTTATTAATTACAAAAGAACTTTATCACTAAAAGCTATTGACGATATGGAGTGAAGTATTCTTATTTTAATATTAGATTGTCTTTGTGCGTTATTAATCAAAATATTGCCATATCACTGTTTAGTACAAACAAGATGACTAAAAATATTTCGAAAATATATTTTGTAAATATCATTAAAAACATGAAGATGATTACTTTTAAGATGCTTAAAATAAACAGGTTTGATATCACTGCATTAACATGGGATCGTACTTTCTCGGTAACTACTTTCAACCCTTAGACGCAAATGTAAACAAACAACTGACTTGTAACCAAATTTTATTTACGTACCACAAAAGCAATTAACTTCTATTTTTATTGCAATTCTACTTTATTATAAAATCACTAGAGTAGATTTCTATCACACGCTGTGAGTGTTGAATTTTTTATCCTTATACCGCATCAGTTATGCAATGGATTTTTTAAATATGAAATCACTATTTAATTATTATTTTTCTTAAACCATGCCACGTCTCTAAGCCGGATTATATGGCAACCACATGTTGCCTTCATGAGTTCTTTTTGCTGGCTAGTTTTTTTGCAACAACAATTTTGAACATGCCATGCCAGCATGTTCAAAATTGGCAAATTCATCCTGTATAGTGTATATGGTGTTCAGTGACCTCCTGGGCGACAGAATCCTGTTGGTTTGAAGAAAAAGCATGCCCAGTTGAAATATGATTCAAGCATTCTTACCACATGATCAAGTCAAGTCGAACGCCTCATTTTCACTTTGAACGTGATGAGAGATTACGTGATCAGTTCCCTTGTCACCTTGCATATAGATGCCCGGTTGAGATGTGAATCAGGCATTCTTAACACATGATCAAGCCAAATCCAGCGCCTCATTTTCACCTTGGATGTAATGAGAAGCTGCATGGTCCGTTCCCTTATCACGCCGTTTCGCGTATAGTCATACCACCGCACTCCCAAAATTCGCCGCAACCATCTATTTTCGAAGATCACTAAACGGCTATTTTGAGATTTCATAATGTATCATGATTTTCCACCATAGAACATCATCGTCAGTATGCAATCGTTGAAAAAGTGGCATTTGGTTTTAACCTAGTACAGCTGTGAATCCCAGACATTTCTCATGGAGTTGAACGTTGCTCTAGCAAGCTCTCTTTGCAAAGTGCCATCTCCCGCGATGTGCACCTGATTATTACTTGTTCATACTTTAATATTCACTATAGTAGTTTATATAATGTGCGAAAATCTCATTATTGTTAAATGAAATATAAGCATAAAATTTTTATTCATGCGTAAAACATAAAATTGCAAAAATTTATTCTAATCCAACATTCTGTCAAATAAACGTAATTTCTGTATGGATATAAAATTTTAAGACTGACATAGAAACAAGAAAACGCTATGCAGCTATTTATTCTCTGGGCCCTGCAACAGTTGAAATACAGCCAGGTGGAGAGGGTTCAGAAAAAGTTTCTGAGACTTCGGTATCTGAGTATGAATGGTTACTATCCGTGGATTTCTGTTGGGTTTGCTTAGTTACTGTTGTTAAAAATTTAGAAAAAATCTCTACTTAGCCTTGCATTTTTTTTTCGAATAATGCGCGGTGTCGATGAGAACTCTGCCATTCTGGCTAATATTACAATAATATCTATGTGCCCGATAACTACCTGAGAAATCGAGAACATCAGTATTTTTTCATTCCAACGTGTAGAACTAACATACCAATAGTTGTACCAACACGGAGGGCCAATGACTATGTTCAATATAATTGTCTCGACTATCGATGTCTTCCACCTGAGTGAGCTTGAGTTTACGCGAATTCTGTTCTTTGAATCAATTTTGAATAATGGAGTTAACTCGATAGACTTTCTCAAATATAATATGCTTATTTTTTTCTAATATATAATACAATTTTTCTATATTTTTACTACCAGTGTTGTTTTATTGTATTATCTACTGTTGTATTAATTTTTATTATTTTTTACTTTCACTTTATATATATATATATATTTAACTTATAATTTGTGATGTTCATAATATGTAAAACAATAATAAATAAATAAAAAATACTTAAAAAAATCAAAGAAAACAAAATTTTTCATATTTTTACTAACTAAAATGGAACTTGGCAAGATAGTAGATAGGCCAAACTGAGCATGTCTTGTGGGAGTGCCCGCTTATGCATTTATCACGTATGGAGTTGTTCAACAGGATCCGCCGTCACGCGTGTTCTATAGGGCACGTGGACATGGTATCCACTGAGGCCAACTTTTAGGCCTTTAATAAATTTGCGGCATTTTACGGCGACCAATTTTACGCAGACTCCCAAAATGACTCGTCGGTCACGAGCCTGAGTAGCTGGGCTGACTGAGTCGCCAGCACTACGGGGTGCATATGGGCACCTCATGCCACCAGGAACTGAATGATGAGGCAGATTCTTATCTTTTCGTCTAGCACACTATACATGGTTATACCGTCCCGGGCGACACCGCTATGGGCAGGTTTAAAATCAATATGTGAGAAATAGAAAAAACATTTCTTTAGTGAAGGATCAGGTAGGCGACCACGCATAATCACGGTTGTGAGTACTGGCGGGTCAGTGGTGAGTCCTTCAAACTTGTACACTGATAAAGAAAAATAGCTATAAACAGAGACGTTGGGGTAGATACGATAACCGCACATGGAGCTAAATGGATTGCAGCGCCATATACATATATATTGATATAGACAAATAATAGAGTACAAAATATACGCTTCGAAACGGAGCACGTGGGTCATTTATATTCAGTATTTTAGTGGTGATGATTGCCTTAACAAGTACTTTTAACGAGAAATAAATTTCAATTACTTAGCCACGCAATTTAGTTTCTGAATTCAAATGCGTATTTAAAAAATCTGAACAGTTTTTGCCAGCTACGAGACTAAAGTCTGCAACCTTTGGCTTGTAAGTCAGATGGGCTATTTACTTGCCTTTTTATACTACACTTTTCATACTACAAACAGCGTTCGAGTCGATATTTCGTTTTTAAAAATAAAATCCATCAATAAATAATCATCGACAATGCAAATAACAGGCTTAAAAGGGTTTTCTATTACGCCGGATCACGTACACGTGTCCGTGTATGTATTGTTCACGTAACAATAAACGGACCTCCATTTTCTAAGTCTGAGTGAAAGCCATTTGAAAGGTACTTTCTTCTGTACATGTTGCGAGAAAGATATTTGAGCTTAATTCTGCAGCCATGTAACTATCAAAAATGTATACGCAATGGAAAACACGGAATAAGTAATTTTATAACTTAAAATTTTACATCACTGCCCACAATGTTTTATATAGTTTCACTATTTTCTTTTTAAAAAAACAATAGAATACCTTCTCGTTGTTATTTGAAAAGTTTTCATTTTATTATGCTTTTGTGAAAATCAATAAAATATTCAAGCATATTAATTCTTAAAATTATCGACTTCTTTTGCTTTTGAATTTTACGTAAAGGTTTTAATTCAAATCGTTGGACTGTGAAAAAAAACTCTAATGATAATCTTCATGTTGTAAAAATTCATTTAATTTAACACAAGATGCAAATTTTCTATACATAACAAATACAAATGATAGAAAATTTGATAAAAATGAGATGAGCTATAAGATTAAATCTGCGACTCACTGACTCATAACCAGATAATATGTCCACCAACATATAAATTGCTTATCAAGAATAAACTCCTTTGATTGTGTGAATTTGTGAGTGAGCGACCTTCAACTCCATGCGAAATGTCAAAGACTTACACCTCTACTCGATTAAAATCAAGTGCCGTATTTTCAATACTTGCGTACTGACGGTTCTACTCTATGGTAGAGAATCATGGTACCTTACAAAGTCTCAAAATAACCTTTTACTGAACTTCGAAAACATACGTTTGTGGCGAATTTTGCGAGTACGGTGGCATGACTATATGCAAAATGAGGTGATGAGGGAATGGACCATGCAGGTTCCCATCACATACAAAACGAAGATGAGACGTTGAACTTATCCCATCTCAACCTGACATGTCTTTTCTTCAAGCCAACCGGATTCCGTCCGTCTTGGGAGGCCGCTGAATACCATATACAGGTATATTCGGTGGTGTTACGGGATGCCGCCATGACATGGGAGGATGCAAGAAGACTGTTCAGTGACAGGAAATCATGTAGGCAACATGTGTTAACCATTTGCTTTGGTTATGGAAGCGTGACGTGGCTTAAAAAAGAAAAGTTTTTAATTTAACGGAGGTTTTTAATCCAATTCATCAGAAAGTATTCTAAGATATTTTTTTGCTTTTTTATATATGTTTTAAACATTATGAATGACGTCTACAAAGACGTTGAAGTAACATTTCATAAAAGAATATTCAAAATTAGAGACTTCCAAAAGTAAAATAGATGATATTACTCACAAGTATTGAGAGTAAAATAATTTTAAAAACGAATAAAGTAAATATATTATTAGTGAAATAATATTACATTTGAATAAATTATGCTAAAGAAACTAATAATTTTCTTCTGAGAATTACAAAAATGTACGAGATTAAGAATTATTGTCTAAATGTGTATTGAATACATGTATTTTCAGTACAAGCTCAATCTGAAGCTTTCAATAAAAAATCTACACTCATTTTGAACTTTAATTTATGGCATATCTTTTAGTTTGAAAAATAATTCGACATAATCCATTGAATAATTTAATACTTAATAATCACATAAACAAGTCATTATTTACATAAAGAAACGGAAATACATTTAATTGGGTTTATCATCTGAAATCTTTGAATACGTATAAAATACTGAAAACTAATTTTGCGAATACGCGATTTTTAATCCACAATATTTAACTTTTATAAAGATAAAATTCGCTGCGTTATTCCGGCTCGATTAATTATTTCTGTGTTGAGTTTTCTGCGTAGAATTTTTACTTTGAATCCTTGTTATTATAAGCTTTAATAAAAAATAAAGTAACTCTTTGTTATTGGAAAGATGTCTGTCATGGATCTTCTTAATATCAAATATTCATTTCAGTAAAATATTAGATGTGTAGTAAAACTGGGAAAATTATTTATTAATGTTTTATAGACGGTTGACCAGATATCATAAACAAATGAAAGTTCTACTCAAACCGAAAATATATTTAGGTTTCGATGATTTTTCAGGTGTTTTTTTCGGAAATCTCATATCACATAACAATCTATTTTGGTACATTGGTTAAGGCCCTAATGGTTGATGTATGACATCAAAACTAATACTGCCAGTAAGGGTGCTACGTGTATTTCATAAATGAGTAACTCACTTCACTTATAGTGTCAATCATCAACTCTACCTACCAAGCAGGGGTCACGGGCTCAAGCCCTGCGCTGATTGAAAATTTTTCAAATGTTTATTTATTTGCATTGTAGCCAGGATACGAATCCAAAATGATTAATACAGTTTTTTTACGAGTAATAATTGTCATTTACCAGCTCAACCATTTTAGATTGTTGTCCTGGATACAATACAAATGAATAAACATAAAAGAATTCAACTAGCACGGGCCTTGAATCCGTAACCCCTGCTTGCTAGGCGTATGCGTTATCCACTAGCCTAACAAGGGCATTATTTGCAGATACTATCAATGTAACAATAAATATATCTACTTAGAAGTTATGTTACTTTCATGTATATTTTAAAATGTAAATATATCTCACTCCATACGCAGAAGACTATCTCAAAACTCTCCAAGATTTATTTGAATGTCATATCATGACATGACTCTGAACTTTTCACTGTCTTTAGCCTACGCGAAATATAACTTACCACCCAAGCCTCACACTCAATATTTGACAAATTCACTCATTTCGTTATTCAACGGACAGTATCTAAGATATTTGCTTCAATATCAGCCTTTAAGCTTAGTAATGTGGGCATGTTATTTTTACATAGATCATCCAAATAAGTCCCGTAGATATATTTATTGGATTTCCATAAAGACGGAATCTGATCAGTTTTGAAAATAAACATTTGTCTAAAACTTCTTCATTCTGGAAATTGATATTTCATAGTCAATCAAATTTCAATCTTTTTTTACTTCATATATTAGTAGAAAGATGTAACAGGATATTTTTGTATCATTTTGTACTATATAGTTATTCTACCGTATTCCGACTGTTGCAGGCGTTTGTGTTTGACTCTCATAATTTTATAGATTTAATTTAAGGTTATACATAAAATTTTTGCTATTGTAGGTGAGTGGATAGCACATCCTACTAGCAAGCTAGGATTTAGAGTTCGAATCTTGTAGTTGCCTAAAATTGCACAAGTTTTTTCATGGGTATTCGAAACCAGGACATGAACCAAATTGGTTAAGCTAATAATTGACGAGTATTACTCTTAAAAAATCTGTCATAAACAATCTTCATATTGTGAGGATCAATATATTTGTTTCGGAATGGACATGGTTAAATAAAAAAAAAACAAAAAAATACTCTCCATACGCTCCGGTCAAAAAGCGTAAGTATTATTATTATATAGACAGTTATATGCGGTACGCTCACAATATAATAATATGACTGAAGTGGGATTTCCCTATACTTATGAATAATATAAAACCAAAAATATATCATATCTTGAAGTACAAAAATATTCAAATGTTGCGATGATAGTTCAGTGTACAACATATTTGCTTATCAATTTGAGGGACGTGTGTGTAAATTCGATAATTGATCACATTTATTTTCAAATATATATTAATTCATATTTCTAGCTTTTACATTCATCCAAATTATTGAGTTTATAATTAACTACTATTAACCTTAAAATAGAGAAAAACTGTGAACGTCCCATGTACTCCTATATATTTGTACTGTACATATAAATGTATATTTAAATAATATAGCATGGAAATGCTCAAACTTATTTTATTTATTTAGTCTTTCAGACACAATGTCTCATTAAAACTTTGTAATTACGTTAATATACATTGAAAAAATACTCAGTTAACAATAATAATAAATACTTATTATAATTATCATTTGAGTAATGATTAGTCAGTTTTTTCCATAGACAATTTTGCAATCGTTTAATATTTGATTGAAAATATAGAACATTTTCTTCAAATTTTCCTTTTCTGTTGTACTCTACATACCTAATATACAGATATTAAAAGTAAGTCAATAATATTAACGAGTACTTTTAAACATGACCACTATGTATAGGCAAAAGAGATTAACCCTCACGGAAAAAAATTACAAGGAAAAAAACGTTTTTTAATGATTTTTAGTCAAAGTCACATTGTTACAAACTTTCAGTGCATGATAACCAATAAAATTTTCTAATTCAATAATTAAAAAAGTTATTAAAAGAAAATAATTAAAATTGAATAATAATGCTTTTTTTCTTTCCACACAATTTTAGTAAGTCGTTCTCTTTTCAAAATCTAAATTTGAAATTCTGTAATAATTCGGCATTTGTGGCTTAATTTCTTTTGACATAGCGCATTGTGATTCTCAAATAAAATTATTTTTCCAAAAACTGGGGGGGGTTAAGCCATTTTACCTAAAAAGAATCGATTTGTAGGAAGATATGGAATTTAAAACAATATTACAGTTAATTACTATGAATACTATAAATAGACGCGTCTTTTATTTATCTTCATCGTAAAAATTTTTAAAAGCGATAAAATATGAAAATAAGCAAAGCTGGGAAAGAATTTTCTAGTATCGTACTACAATAATACGTATTTTGATGGACTATGTAAATTATAACAGTGGTATTTGATTTAGAGCAAAAGTTGAATGAATACCACACATCAGATTTTATTAATAAAAAAATGACAAAATATAAACAACTCTTTATATAAAAATAAATCTTGTTTGACTCAACAATAGCAAAGTGATGCGTCATTAAATTTGAATAATACTGATACAAACTTTCAACACGCAAACATGCGTGGGCAAGAAAGAGATTTTATTATTTTCGTTAAGGAAAAGGGGGAAATTCGGTAATATTGTCCTCAAAATAGCCTGTTATATGATAGACATCATTTTATGTGAAGCTTCCAATCGAACAAGTATTTAGTTCAATTAGCATAAGCCTGTTACATTCAAGTAATCACCACACGCTTGTCAGATTATGATACAAAATGCTACAATATGAATCGATTAATAACATATATTAATACACATATTTGTACTGTACATATAAATGTATATTTAAATAATATAGCATGGAAATGCTC